>JAIKVD010001179.1:0-12294 GCA_024679075.1 Phytophthora uliginosa | reverse complement strand
CCTGCCACTGATGCTGCCTCGCTGTCGTTGTCGACGGAAGCACAGCTAGCCACACTGCCACCACCAGCATTGCTTGGAAGGCTCGCCTCACGTCCACCACGTTTAGCTGCCTGTCGGGTCGTCATGCTCGCATTGCTGGTTGGCTTCGCTGATCTTGCTCTGCGGGGTCTCTTGCCGCTGGCCGCCGAAGCTCTGTCGATCGGCCCGGAGTCTTGGCCGCGCTTGCGCTTGGCTCCGGAAGAGGAAGCCCCAAGCAAACTACTCGGTGACGCTGGGCCCTCGGAAGAGCCATCGACGTGGCTGATGTCTTTTGCCATCGTGGCTGTTGTCTTCTGCAGGTTGTCTCCGTCTTCTGCGGAGTAGTTCAACTTTTATGTGTGTCATGTGTGATAACTGGTGTATCCAAAATAACTGTAATATGTGATTGCCTTCAAACTATCTTTTTTCATGGGTGTAGTCATTTTAGAAACGCTACGCTAACACGAACTATCATTGCCTCTTTTTTCTAAAACAAAAAGCAGTACTGATTTGCTGCGGCGATTTAGCATTACCTCTTTTTTCTAAAAAAAAAACAGCACTACTGCTTTGCTGCAGCGAGCTAGCATTGCCTCTCTTTTCTAAATAAACAGCAGTACTGCTTTGCGGCAGCGAGCTAGCATTGCCTCTTTTTTCTAAATAAAACAGCAGTACTGCTTTGCTGAGCGAGCCAGCATTGCCTCTTTTTTCTAAATAAAACAGCAGTACTGCTTTGCTGAGCGAGCCAGCATTGCCTCTTTTTTCTAAATAAAACAGCAGTACTGCTTTGCTGAGCGAGCCAGCATTGCCTCTTTTTTCTAAATAAAACAGCAGTACTGCTTTGCTGAGCGAGCCAGCATTGCCTCTTTTTTCTAAATAAAACAGCAGTACTGCTTTGCTGAGCGAGCCAGCATTGCCTCTTTTTTCTAAATAAAACAGCAGTACTGCTTTGCTGAGCGAGCCAGCATTGCCTCTTTTTTCTAAATAAAACAGCAGTACTGCTTTGCTGAGCGAGCCAGCATTGCCTCTTTTTTCTAAATAAAACAGCAGTACTGCTTTGCTGAGCGAGCCAGCATTGCCTCTTTTTTCTAAATAAAACAGCAGTACTGCTTGCGGCAGCGAGCTAGCATTGCCTCTTTTTTCTAAATAAAACAGCAGTACTGCTTTGCTGAGCGAGCCAGCATTGCCTCTTTTTTCTAAATAAAACAGCTCCTCCCTGCTCAGTGCCTGACTTAAGCTCGATGGTAATGCTTCTGCGCGCGCATGAGGTCACCACCGAGACTGTCGATGCCGCTAAAGACATCGAAGAAGCGTGCGACGAAGTGGTAGTCTAAACATAGCTAGCGGATAAGAACAATCAACATGAAACTCAGTTGCATACATTACACTGTTATCGCCTTGATTCTAGCTGATCCGCCACGCACACACTGCCGTAACCTTGTTGCTGCATGCGCATACAGCGAGCTGCGCCTTCGACCATCGAGGTGCACCGCTTGGCGCTTGGTCTTGGAGCGACGCTTCGGCTTGGAGCTGAAAAAAGACCACCGGGAGGAATTGAACCCCGTCTCCCTTGCACAGGGCGCTCTCCCGTTGAGCTACAGTGGTAGGTTCGGCGATCTGCAGAAGCGCAGCAGAACAGCAAGTTAGTAGACAGCGATAGCGAAGAGCAATAGTCTTGAGGAACGCACCCTTTAGTGTTAGACGGGGAATTAACCAAACGGCGACAACCCTCTTAGGACACTAGCCCCCCCCCCCTCAATTCGCTTTACGCGGTCAGTCCAACACTGACTGCAGCGCGGCAGCCAACGCCAGCCAAGAATAGCCAGAGAGCACAGCTCGAAGTAAATTACCAGATGGCTACAAATCATTATCTGACCGAATGTATTTGTACTTTCCCATGCAAGCATCGGTAGCCACAAACACCTTGCAGATCAGGTGCGAACAAAGACTTCGGCGATGCGGTATGCTAATCCCGCGTTTCGAGCAGTCCCGGTCACGCTCCGCATCCAAACAACAACGAAAAAACGCTCTACGAGTAGGAACGGTTGGCTCGCCCACCGCGCGCCGCTGGTCGCAATGGTTTGATGAGTTTGCGCACACTGCAACCAGAGAACGAGCGAGCGAGCGGGAACGAGGGCTCGTACATCGTGATTGCATGCAGGTCGACTTTCGCCTCTTTTTATGCAAAAGGGGACTTTCGCCAGGGCATATCTTTTCGCTGCTAGGCTGGAGCCATAGACAGGCATACATGTACCTCTTCGTTCAAGTTGAAGGCTACGCAGTACTGTATCGCTAAAGGGTTGGCGTGGTGCTGTGTGAAAGCGCATTGCTTGGAGATGCCACGAGTTGCAGTGATCACTGCCGGTGGAAGGACTGCATTCCTGTTTCAATCTACCGTCGTATCTTCTCTCGCCTAATTTCTATACAAAAGCGCATTTTTTTAATTTTCCAGTTGTTGAAAATTTCTCGACAAAAAAACCACGTCTGAAGTGGCACACACAGTACAGTAATTTGCGCAGTCGTATTTCGTATACTATTTATCAAGTAAATGAAGGGACAGAGGTTAAATTGGTCCGTAAAAACGACCAGGGTTATACATTCTAAAAGATTATTCGTTGTGATGTCTGCGTTATTGAGGCGAATTACTGTACATGTACCAACTTGGTCGACAACAGGTCTCAAATAAGCCTGTTTATGTGTTCAGCGACGCCTTGATTGTCCTGCGGACCGAACGTACGGTAGGGCCTGCAGGATTGATTCGGCGACGGGGAACACGCCGTATCCCACCATTGTTTTGATTGGTCAAAATGCGCACGAGCTCACTTCAACATGTTAAGTGCCGGAAAAGTCGATTGCTCGTTGCGTCCTTGCTTGAAATCACACGAGTGCAGTGTGCACAAGGCGGAGTTTGGACGATGGTCGTACAGTACACGTGTACTCGCCCCGCGCAGGTTCAACGCTGCGCATGAAACGAGGGATCCTCGACCTTCGTCGATGCAAAAGAGCCAGAAAAGAAACGACGTCTCTTGCAGGGCGCGTGCCTGGCCGGACCAGTCTTGTCCTAGGTAGGTGGCTACGCGCGCGGTGCGAGTACTCACCTGCATGCAGCATCGACCGAGCAGCATCGACCGAGATGCTCGACGCGGCCGAAGCTGCGTGCAGTTCCTCGCGAAATGCGGTTGTCTCCGACTTCTAGCGGCTACGACTACAGAAAAAAAAGCAGCTACCTGTATTGCTGACAGCAACACAGGAATTTGCTGCACCGTAGTGTAGGGCGTGGCGAGCGCGATTTCGCTTCACTGCGGGGAGTCGGAGGTACAAATAAGTGCGTCGACTACTGGCGTCCCATCTCTGAGATAGTTTTCCGATCTTCGTGTGCTCGCTTTGAATTTTTATGATGGACAAGCCAAATTCTGCTGATGGAGGACAATGCAGTCGGGAGCAGACAATGATAGAATTTGCTACCGCAGTTTTCCACCTGCTGCTTAACCGAGCTCGATCACCGAGCTCGATCACCAACTCCATTACTTCTAATGGCCACGCTTCCAGTCCATCTTCTTCGCAGTGACAGCTTCTGAACTGCATTCGACCACAGTGAAAATCTCATTCCGCCGTGCTTCTCAGTCAAAATACAGTACTGTACGAAGTAAATGGGAGCTGAGACTTTCCGAGACAAGTGGGCAACGCTTGCAGTTGCACCGACCCGAATATCTCCCAGAGATACGTACCGGTATGCAAAACAGCAATGTCACCAAAGCCTGTCTGCTGCACTGCCGAGCCAAAATTAAACGACCATCCAAAGCTGTCGCTGAAACTCGGTCAATTATTATTATTTTGAGGTGCGGTTTTGACATAAGTTGCAAAATACCCGGAGAAAGAGCTACATGTAGCACGCTGTATTAGCGAGTACGCTTAATTTCCAGTGTGGATTTTCACGCCATGCCCGATTGATCGGTGTTTTCTCATCGGTGTACGGTAATGATATCCATTCTGCTGGTGCATTAGGTCGACCCAGCCGAGACTCGAGAAGGTGGCGCATCGGGGCTGGAGATGCCTGCAGCTGGGACAATGACATGTCCCGCGACCCAATTAATAGGTGAGTTACCGCTGCTATCATAGCCAGACCCTAAGGCAAGCCCAACTGGGTGCACCACAAATGCCGGCTGCGGCAGGATTTTGTGGGTTTGCGCCGCCGAAATCTTCCTGTGTAGGCCAGCTCCGCCATCTGGGAACTTGTCAAAGTTGTGTCGAGGCGAACACGGTGCACAGCCCGATTGAATTGTTCTCCCCAGGTAGAGGTCGACGCTGGTAAAAATTTCATGTGCGTTCCCGTATCGGTACATGTACGAGTTTCGCGAGCGGTGGGGCGTTTCATGCTACCCGGTAACTTGAGCGGATACTCTGTGGCTTTGTGCGATGCCTGCTCGATCCACAAATTGACCTCATAAAAACAATAAGGCGACTGCATGTAACCCTGTGGATCAAAGATCGTCTGCCCCATCCACGAGGCACTGCATAAAAGGTTTGGATCAGTAGGGGGCGAGGTGATGATAGCTTTGACATCTCGAGTTTCTACTACAGTACTGTACACAGCTCCGGCCTTCCACCGGCAAGCAGAGCATCTCGCGTCAGATGCGGTGTTCAGTCTGCCAAACTTGTATCCATCCCAGATCTACTACATCGCTCGCTCAACAAGAGCTCGAAGAACTCACGTGTTTCTTATTAAAAAACATTCAGACGCCAACAAGCGCCGTGTTCAGAGACCGGTGGTGCCGAGCGCCAGCTGTCAGAGTAGGTGTCGGCGCTCCCCATGGGCTCGCCCAGTCGAAGCCGCAGGAAGCGCGACAATCTCACTGCCGCCCCAAGCGACAGTTGATTCATTCGGCAATTTGCATCGGCGCGCTCACATCATATCCCCATCAAGTCGGTCACTCGCAAAACTCAAGTAGCGTCTGACCAAACCGATCGTCAACAACCATGCCTCGATGGAGCTCCGTTCTCCTTCCAACGCTGGCACTAGCCGCACTTGCACCCGCGCAAGTGCGCGGTGCTGCCGCCAACCAAATGGACTTCGCTGCCTGTCCGGTTCGGCATAGTCCCGAATACTACTGCTGCGAGTACTCGGAGACCACCAAGGCGCTCTACACCAAGTACAACCGGCCGTCGGGCGGAGGCTACGAGTCGTACTACGTGGACGGCTGGAACAAGCAACGCCAAGTGAACTACCCGTACACGATGTACCACCCGAGCACGCAGGCGTTCTACTATAACGAGCCCAACACGGTGTGTAGAGTGCAAGATGTGGCCAACACGGAGACGGGGGAGCTCACGGAGCAGTTGCAGTGTGCCGACACGAACTCGTCGCTGGCCGCAGACTCTCAGGACAGCACCGTGTTCTGGACGTACGCTGCCAATGTGCGCAACAACAACGCTTCGTTCCCTGTGGGTGCCAAATGCTACAGCATCATGCTGCGTGACGGCACGGTGGACGCGGACCTCAAGGAGGCGTGTACGTCCCAATCTACGACGTCAACTCCTCGGTTTACTACCTTCACGGAGACCCCGCTCGTCATCATCTACCTGCTCTACCTGGTGTTCTTCATCATCCTTGGTAGCTGGACGGGCTTCAAGAGCTACAAGCAGAAGGCCAACAAGTCGGTGAATGAGATGAACAAGAAGCTGATCGCGACACCTCAGACGCCGTCGAGGGCTGTCGCCGGCAACGCACACGGTCGTCACACAAGCGTTCGCGCTTCGGACACTCGTATGCAGATCGAGGCTGCCGAAGAAATTCTGCAGACGGGATTCTCCAACTCGCTCTTGGGGTCGTTCGTGTTCGGCTGCGTGGTTGTGGCTTCCCTCGCGTTGAACGTGCTTCTCATCATCATCATCGCCGACTACTACGGCAACTTCGACCCCCCGCTCTTCGACATTACGGAAGACAACGCCCTCGTGTTCATCATCGCCTGGGTCATCACGTCCATTTGGTTCGTGATCATCGTATCGATGCAAGACAGCATCTTCAACTTCTTCCGCCTCCGAGTGCCGCTCGAAGAGTGCGAGTTCGTCTACATGCTCAAGCGTGATGACACTGAAGTCCTGCTCGCCGATCGCTCGGGCGTGTCGGACTTTGTCGCTAAGGTCGAGAGCTTCTTCGCGTCGAAGGGCAAGATCAGCGGCTACCGCACCACGGTTCCGGTGATGGAGGTGGACGGCCTCCGCATCGTGGAGTTCCAGCACCTGCGCTACGTGTACGAGGAGACCGAGCAGCGCTTCGTGCCTGGAGCGGTTGCGCTTGGACGCACGTACAACGATATGCTGCAAGAGGCTAGCGGACTGTCGGAATCGGAGGCGAGGCACCGCATCAACACGGTGGGCCGCAACTCGGTCGACGTCGAGATGCCGTCGCTGCCGGTGTCCATGGCGCACGAGTTCTTCACGCTCTTCTACATCTACCAGATCATGTGCTACTACGTCTGGTACTACTTCACGTACTGGAACATGGGCATCGTCATGACGGTCGTGGTGCTGGGTGCCGCCGTGGTGAACATCTACACCCAGCGGCAGATCCAGTCGTCCATCGTCCAGATGACCCGCTACCGCACGGATGTGACGGTGTTCCGCGACGGCGAATGGCGCGAGTTGTCTTCGCCCGACATTGCTCCGGGTGATCTCGTGAAGGTGTCGGAGAACTGGTTGGTGCCGTGCGATATGGCCATCGTGAAGGGCACGACAGTGTGTGACGAGTCCATGTTGACGGGTGAGTCGATGCCCGTGCAGAAGTTCCCGATCCCGGAGCGCAGTACGGATGTGTACGACCCGGAGAAGGGCAGCAAGAAGCACACGCTGTTCGCCGGTACGCGCGTGTTGTCTTCGGGTCGCAACGAGGAGATTCTGGCCATCGTGCAGACGACGGGTGCGCACACGACGAAGGGCCAATTGATCCAGTCAATCCTGTTCCCGATCCCGATGCGCTTCAAGTACAACGAGCACCTCAAGGTGCTGATTTCGCTGCTGCTGATCTACGCCGTCATTGCGTGTATCCTTGTGATCAACTTCCTGCTGAGCAACGGCAAGCTGAGCAACCGCTACGCCGCTTTCTGCTACGCAATTTTCGTGCTCTCCTGCGTCATCAGCCCGCTACTGCCCGTTGTCATCACGGTGGGCCAAGTCAACGCTTCGCAGCGGCTCGAGAAGCTAGGCATCTTCTCTCTCAACGTCCAGCGGATCACCCTCTGCGGTAAGGTGCGCATTTTCTGCTTCGACAAGACGGGAACGCTGACCAAGCAAGGCCTCGACTTCCTCGGCGTGCAGCCCGTCAAGGACTGCAGATTCACCCCGATCGTGAACGACGTCAAGGACGCGCCGTCGTCCGAGGAGCTGCTGTACGCGCTGTCGACATGCCACTCGGTGGGCTCGCTCGAGGACCGCCTCGTGGGTAACGAGGTGGAGGTGCGCATGTTCACGGCGACGGGCTGGGAGCTGGTGGAGAAGGAGGGCGAGCAGCCGTGTGTCAAGTCCAAGGAGGATCCCGGTCTCGAGCTCGAGTTCGTCAAGCGCTACGACTTCGACCACCACCGCATGTCCATGAGCGTGGTGGTGCGCAACCGCAAGAGCGGCAAGTACTACGTGTTCTGCAAGGGCTCGTACGAGCGCATGCAGCAGCTGAGCGCGGCGGCCAGCGTGCCCGGCGACTACAAGAGCGTGGCCGACCGCCTCGCCAAGGACGGGTGCTACGTGCTGGGTCTGTCGTATCGCGAGCTGCCGAGCGACTGGACGCACGAGCAAGTGGTGGCGTTCGCCGACAACCGCGAGGCTGTGGACGAGGACCTGTCGCTGCTGGGTCTGATCCTGTTCCGCAACGAGCTCAAGGACGACACGGCCGACGCCATCGCCAAGCTCAAGGGCGGCGACATCCGCACCGTCATGATCACGGGCGACAACGCCATGTGCGGCTGCTACATCGCGCGCAAGAGCGGCATGGTCGCGTCGAGCTCGCGCGTGATCCTGGGCGAGATGGTGTCGACGAAGGAGGCGAAGAAGTTGGTGTGGCGCGACGTGGACTCGGAGGAGGAGTACGATCTGCCCGGTGTCAAGCACCTCGTCGCGCAGGGCGAGGACGTGGAGCTGGCCGTCACGGGTGTGGCGTTCGACTACCTGGTGGCTATGGGCGAGATCAAGGGGCTGCTGCTCAACATCCGCATCTTCAGCCGCATGACGCCCGACGGCAAGGTGGAGTGTGTCAAGCTGCACATGGAGACGGGAGCGGTGACGGGCATGTGCGGCGACGGTGGCAACGACTGCGGGGCGCTACGTTTCGCGCATGCCGGTGTGGCCCTCAGTGATGCAGAGGCTTCGGTGGTGTCTCCGTTCACGAGCAGGGAGAAGACGATTCAGTCGGTGGTTGATCTGTGCCGCGAGGGTCGCTGCAGTTTGGCGACGTCTTTCGCGTCCGTGAAGTTCCTCATCATGTACGGCCTCATCGGCTCGGTGCTGCGATTGTTCATGTACTACCACGCGATCAATCTGTCCCAGTGGTGCTGGATTCTGGTTGAGGGCTTTATGCTGGTGGGCTGCTCGTACGTGATCACTCTGTCCAAGCCTCTGGATGAACTGAAGGACATGCGCCCGACGTCCAGCCTCATCGGACCTACAACGCTGGTCTCGATCCTAGGACAGGAGGCCATCAACATCATCTATCTGGCCTGCAGCATCCACATGCTCTCGAGTGAAGTCTGGTACTGCCCGTTCTCCCCCGACAACGTGGATGTGGCCAAGTGGTGGCTGATGTCCGACAACCACTTGGCGACGGTGCTCTTCTTCGCTGTCATCTTCCAGCAACACATTGCAGCTTGGGTCTTCAGCTTCGGCTCGCAGTACCGCCAACCAATCTGGCGGAACTACTTGCTCCTGTCTTTCATCGCTGCAGTCACGACTCTCGACCTCTACCTGCTACTGGGCGAGCCCACTATTGTCACGGACAGATTCCGCATCGCGAGCAGCACGAACGTTGTCGGACTCCCCGATATCCCCATGCCCATGAGCTTCCGCCTCAAGTACCTCGGCATGATTCTGGGCAACATTTTCACCTGCATCTTGTTCGAGTACGTGGTGGTTCTCGGCCCCGTGCGCTCGTACTTCCGCAGCAAGTACCACACGGACTTGATCCCGATGAAGAAGTAAGGAGGAGGGGGAAGAGATCTAACCTGCGGCTACTCGTGATGTATCGTGACGTAGAACCTGCGATGTCTTCGAAGCAGGAAGCAACGCAGTTGGTAAAGAATACAGAATCCTTTTATACGATTAGCAATGGTGCATTCATCGTTATCAGTGCTGTCGAGTCGATAAGTTTGGTCGACACTGTCGACCAAACTTGAAGCCGTAGGATAACATGACCACTATGCGTAAAAGCAAATTCAATAGACCTTTAGAGCATCTCCACCGGTTGTGAGTAAAACTAAACCTAAAGTACGCACAAAACAATCCTGTAGGATAATATTGTAGACAAAGACAGGACTTCGCTGCACCGGGGGCTTTGCGCATAGCTCTACGCAATCCTCCCTCGTGAGCAAACTTTTAGTTCACATTCCGACTATTAGGCGATAGTCTAGGCAAATCACAGGAAGATGTCGCACGCTACGAAACAGGGCACCTTACCAGCAAGTGATTCTAGAATGATCAAGTACTCGATGCTTAACCAAAGATTCTCGAATCGCTGAGCACCGAGTGGCGTAGGCAGGACTCGATAATTACCGAGGATCGACCATTCTACCAAACGACTATCCCATTTATCAATTCACCACGCACTGCAACAAGCACCATGGCACCCTCCCAAAGGGCGCTCAACCACCAGCTGTCGCCGGCCAAGGAGTCTCCACTTTAGCTCAATGGCAATAAATCATCAGAAACATTAGCATCACCCTCGCAATATTCTGCAGGCCGAGACCTCCTGCTTTCACCGGCGAAAAAATCAGGGCAGGGCTGAGCTTATGCTTGGATGAGTCAATTCCGGTTTTCCCACTCCACACGAAATTCTTCTGGATGCGTTCCAGCTTCTTCAATATCTTCTTGGACGGGATATATTGCTTCCCAGTGTACAAGATTGCGGGTAGCGCCACTGCATTGAAAAGCTGAATCCTCTGCATGACCGAGCTGCTCATTGTGGTAGCTATACGGAGTCTCCGTTGTATTTTTTCAATACGTATGGTCCAATTTTCTGTTGTTGTATCTCTGTTTCTAACCCAATAACCTAATTGTCGTGTTGTTTCGTGAGGTTGCAATACAGGATATCCGTTCCATTTGGTGGGAGTATTCGCCGTATTGAAGCCTATCAGTATACTTTTCTGAGGTTGGACGCAAAGGCCCGATAGTTCTCCAAATCTGTCTAATACTTTCGTCACCGTGTCAATTTCGCTGATATTATCCAAGAAAATGGTGCTATCGTCCACAAACCCCGTGAATTTGTGGCGGAAAGTTTTGGTTCCTGCTATTGGAATGCCTCGTAACTTGGGGTTCCTGTTGATTGCTTGTGCCAGTGTATCAATTGCGAGATTAAATAACAGCGGCGCAAGTGGGCAGCCCTGTCGAATTCCGGACTTAATTGTCCAATCTTGGGATGCCATTTCGTTAACGAGGAAACGTGCCGTAGTGCCCTCATGCATCAAGTCTATCACTTTGATAAATTGATTAGAGAATCCGTAAGCTCGTAACACTAATTGCAGGAAATGTCTGTCCAACGTGTCATAGGCTTTACGTATGTCGATGCACAGTGCAGCCCTTCCATCCTCCCAGCCGTCATTTGGACTTCGTTCGCTTTTGGTTGTTGCTGTTTGAAAAATGGTTGCGGCTTTGTCTATCGAGCGGCCTCTGACGAAACCGTGTTGCGATTCACTTATCAGTTTTGGTAGAATTTCGTGTACTCTGTCTGCTAGTATTCTGCCGAAAATTTTGTACGAGGTGTTCAGGAGAGAAATGGGTCTGTAATCCATAGCGTCCATCGAATCTCCCTTTTTCCGCAAAGGCACTATAATCGCTTGTAAAAATGACTCCGGCACGTCATTGCCTTGGAGGATCGCATTAAACAACTTTGTGAGCCCCGGTGCAAGTTCGTCTTTAAAATCCTTGTAAAAATCGTGGTTTAACCCTGTTGTTCCGCCGCTTTTGTGTCGTTTTAGTTGATCGATTGCGGCTCTGGTTTCTCCTTCGTGTATTGGCACGACGTGTTTGTCGGCTTCCGCTTCCGAGAGCTGCTGATGTCGAGGAATTTTAACGAAATTATGGAAATGTTCATGTATTTTCCCCGGTAACGTTGTAGCGTGCGAGGCTCCAAGAATATGATTCCATTCTGACGCCATTCTTTCCTCGATCGGATATTCGTCGGTGTAGAAATGGCCTGGCGACGGTTCAATAGCTGAAATTGTTTGGTCGCGTTGTCTGTCAGCGTTTCGTTGGAAAAATAATCGAGTGTTTTCCATTTTTGTTGCAGGTTTCTGCCAAACGAGCGTGCCGCCGTCTTGCGCGCTACTACTCGTTCTGCGGCTTGTATTTCTTGTCTAGAGTCATACAAAATTCTCGTTGCTGCCCTGATGCTCTCGAAGTACCTTTTGGATTGGCGTTGATCCTCCCGTTTGACTTGTTGAAGGAGTCGTTGCATCCATCAAGTTTGATATCCCGGAGGCAATGGCTTTCTGGATTCGCTTTGGGCGTCCGCTAGTTATTGGGTAGTACTGGGGTGTACTGCTCCTCTTTTGGATTTTCTGCTCAGCTGAAAGTTCCAAGCGCACCTCTTTATGATCCGAGTTCCAGGCTGGGGCATTGGCTCCGACCCACTGGACCTGGGTATAGGGGTCTCCCTTGACGTAATAGCGGTCAAGTCGGCTTGCTCCAGCTTTGCTCCAGATGCGGCACCGTCTTTTGAATTTCTTCTTCATCATCTAAATGTCTCGATAAAACGATTGCATCTGTGAAGTCGTGTTTCCTCAGCAATTTTTGAAGGACTGGACTTTCGTTCGGTCCTTTACCTGCTGCTCTATTTTGTCTTCGATCCCTAGCCGGATAAAGAACACAGTTGAAGTCTCCTGCAATGATTACCGACTGGTGTTGAGATATCCATGGTTCTAGGTCCTAGAAAAACTGCTCTTGTTTTCAACTGTCCCGATTGGTGCGTACACGTTAACGAGTAGCCATTTATCCATCTTGACTGCCATTACTCGGGATGTCTAACTATTTTTCTGCCATGGTTTAATTCTGCCACTGAGCTCCGGCGATACCAGGATTCCC
>JAIKVD010001178.1:0-12295 GCA_024679075.1 Phytophthora uliginosa | reverse complement strand
CGGAGCTGTTGCTGCAGGTGCTGCTGCCTCTGGCCGAGGAGAAGAAGCTGCCGATCGCGCTCAAGTTCGACAGCGTGCGCCCCATCAACGCCCGCCTGGGCGTGGCCGGCGACGGCGTGAAGCCCTGCGACGTCGACATCCTGATCAAGCTGTGCCGCAACTTCCCCAAGGTGAAGTTCCTGGCCACGTTCCTGTCGCGCGTGAACCAGCACGAGGTGACGGTGACGGCCAACAAGTTCCGCAACCTGCACCTGTACGGCTGCTGGTGGTACTGCAACAACCCGTCGATCATCGAGGAGCTGACGCGCATGCGCATCGAGATCCTGGGCACGGCGTTCACGAGCCAGCACTCGGACGCGCGCGTGCTGGACCAGCTCATCTACAAGTGGAGCCACTCGCGCGACATCATCGGCGAGGTGCTGGTGGACATGTACGAGAAGCTGTTCGTGACGGGCTGGAAGGTGTCCAAGAGCGACATCCAGCGCGACGTGCAGAGGTTGTTCGGTCAGAGCTACGAGGAGTTCATGGCGAAGGAGATGTAAGTGCGCGTCTGGCCATGAGGTTGCGGGCTGTGAAGGCAACAGATAAGGTGAGGTGGTGTGTGTATTGTAGAGCGAGTTCAAACAAGCGCTTCAATGAAAATGGAGAAAATGTATTCACACTTTGCAAACTGTTAGCGAGATGTACGACCAGTACCCTTAGGGTCCAGGCCATTCAGGAGATACGAAGCCTTTGCTGTCTCTCTTCTCGCTTCAGTCGCTTTCAAATATTCGTCGTGGAGTTGGGTCCCACAGCCAGTCGGGGAACATGATCTGCTCTCGAGTCTTGTATCCATCCAAGCTGGGGACCGGTGCTGAGAATGCCGTCAAGTTCGCGTAAAATCTGGCGGTTCCATTGAAGCACGCGCCGGTGTTAATGTACGAGCTGTCGACTGTGACGTAGGTGGCCTCAGCGTCAGAGTCGCGACATAACCCGCTTGGAAAAGTTGCAATCGTCACGGAGTTGTTCTCATTCAGTGAGACTCTGAAGTGGGTTTTCTCGAGACCGCTAGGGTGACAATCGTTGTCGGATCTGTACGCGATGGCATATTGTTGCGTCCCACAATTCGTCCCCTCGGCGTATTTTTCCAGGAGCAAATACGGCGCATCACCGAACTTCGACGCCGTGAAACCTGTAGAATCGACAACACAGTTGCTGCTGTAGTAAAACCAATTGTCGGACCAATCGTTACACCCTTCGATATCCATCGCAGTAGCCTCGCAAGTCGAGTCAGGAAACGCGAGAACCTGCAACGGGACTTCCTCACAAGAACGTTCATAAATCGCAATGGCGGTCATTAGCCCCGACGGCGCCGACCTCTTCAACCCACCGACGGAGAACCGCTTGGCACAGCCGTGGATATACCCATCAGCGCAGTTTCGCTGCGGAAGACACATTCCCGAGCGTTTCGTGAAATCCGTACTGCTTCGAGCCAATTCACAGTTTGCATCCGCATACGTCGTGATGCTCGCCGATCCATCCGACGTTAACGTACCTCGAAAGCTCGTTGCGTCGTCTGTGTTGGTGTGGCAGGTGTTGTCCATGACGTACACCGTCGCCAAATCTACTCGATTATCACAACCGTTGTTCAGAAACTCTTCCACCACCACATACGGCGTGTCGGCACCAAATACAGCAGCCGCGAGCTCGTTGTAGTCGTCATAGTGCGAGTTGCCATCAGGCCGGCAGCTGCGGCTCGATGGGTCTCGCTCAGCATCACACACGAAACCTTGCACCACAGTCAGCTTCACGGGTGCTCCAGAGCACGAGCTGTCTTCGTACACAGTGACTGCACTCATTGGCGGTGTCGATCCGCTATACAAGTATCTGGTGGCGTTGTTCGCGCACGCTCTGTCGTATGGATCTCCGTAGGGGACCTCCTCCTCGCTCACTACGCGTTCACAATTTGGATCGCTGTATTTTGCGATTGTCAGCGAGCGACCGAGCGTCATCTTAGTGCTCGCGGTCCCGTCTCGATTCACGTGGCACTTGTCATCGATGAGATACCCAGTGACATTGGGGCCTGCTAAGCAGCAACTAATCCACTGAGTGTTCTCCCAAATCCGTTGTTTACTCTCCGATGTATCATGTTATCACTGAGTATATCAATCCGACGCTACGCGCTAATCTGCTCTGGCTTGATTGGCTATTTGACGAATAGCAGCTTTGTCCTCGAGTAGCTAAGCTCTTACGAACGAGCTCGATCTTCGACTAATGTACAGTGTCTTCTTCTGAAGTGCTCAGATTCTGTTAGTATAATGATCAACTCAGTTTGAGCTCTACTGACAGTATAGTCAGCTAACAGTGAGTTAGTGTCTAGTAATTTTTGCTAACATGTGAGTGCCGAACGAGCGCCACCAATTTTTGAGCAAAAATCGGATCGTTTTGAATAATTTCTCCTTAGGCATGATCGATGAGCTAGAAAATTTAAAGCATGGCCCGAAAACATTTCTCTCGAGGACGGGCCTCAAGCCCGCAGAGTGTTTAGATTGCTTCAGTTTATTAATATATCGCATGATTATTCTCCTGCTACCAACTCGTCTACTTACAGTCACCTAACATGCCACTAACAGTTCGTTAGTGTCTAGTAAATTTTGCTAACAGCAAAACGCCCCACACTACTCATGGAGAACTCCTCTTGACGAAAGCACAGTCAAAATTCCATGCTCAACGTGTCATCCCGGTCAGAGCGCCATTCCGAACTGTGTATTGTAAATGCGCGGTCACCTATCGCTGATCGGCGATGGCGCTGATGATACCTAGCGAGGGTCTATAGCGAATTAATTCTAAGCTCAATGCCATGTATCTGTGAGGTTCACGCAGCAAGCAAAGCTGACAGGTCAAGCGATGCGCCTCGACGTCCAGTGCCGCGCTATTTAATGGTTGACCACACGCTGCACTTCTACTGCCTCAAGACCAGCAACGCGTTCTTCTCAGACAAAGACGACAAACAAGCGAAGCAAGCATGCGCAACATCAGTCACAATCGGTCTTGAGGGCGCGAAGAATGACCAATACGGACGTGGAGCATGGCGCACCATGCACGCCTCAGGTGACAATTTGATATGCCCGCTGCGTGGTCTGTACCATATCAAGCGCGCTCGGAAAGAGCTGCACATTCAGTCGGATCGTCATCTGTGCGGAAGCCTCACTTCGCAAACAGTCTCAAGAGCCCTCAAGCAGACGGCACGACGAGCGGGTGTTCCTTCATCGGCGTACGCGACGCACTCGATCCGCATCGGAGGTGCCACCGCCCTTGTCGCTGGAGGCGCTGACAGATTGTCAGTCAAGCGCCTCGGACGATGGGCGTCCGACTGCTTTGAAGAGTACCCTCGGCTATCTGCAAAGGCGTCTACGGGGTTATCAAGTCGTATGGTGAACCGCAGAGAGTCAAGCCCCCGGCGAGCAAAATAATTCCAACATAGGGCCGCTCACCGCGCCCTTCCGACTCTCTCTCTACAAAGACACTGTACATTTGCCCCCAATCCGGTTGCGTGAGGAAACCCAAACCGGAGGATTGTAGAGCGGATAGACAAAGGGGAGCGTCGTTTGGCATTGATACACGACAAGTTGGCGCTGGACCTCGACAAACAAGGACGGATCCGCCCGCCACCGTGGTCCTGAAATGTAAGTGAAGCAGATCCCAATCACCAACACGATCGGTGGTCCAGCGATGAGTAGACCGAACGGAAGAGGGAAGAAGGTCAGAGCGCAGAGGCCGAATATGAAGAGGTCAGAGAATGTCGCCGCCAACAGCGAGATGACGGCAATTTGCAGATTCGACAGCTTGAGTTTTGGAGCGCCGTGACCCATCTGCAGTAGCGCTGAGACGGCCATGAAGCACATCATCGCCCGAGACTGAGTGCTCGTCGCGACGAACCGGAGGCTGTATGAGCCACGGAAGTTCACGCAGATGTTGATCACGGGGTACACGACGGTGAGGCACCCGATGACCTCGGGCTGGGGAACCAGGATGGAGCAGCGATCGCAAGAATCGGAGAGGCCGATTCTCGACAAACAAGGACGGATCCGCCCGCCACCGTGGTCCTGAAATGTAAGTGAAGCAGATCCCAATCACCAACACGAACGGTGGTCCAGCGATGACACGCAGGAACTGTACGGCTCCATCGTCGAACTTTGGCTGTGGCGAAATAGAAACCGAGCTTGACGATACGAGCTCTAGTACGAGGGAAGTACAAGGTGCCGACCGACGCTCCACTAGTGCGAACGTGGCTGGGAATCTTGGAGTACGAGAGTTTGCTGGATACGAGCTCGTCTCCGAGCTTGTGTGGGATGGCGAGTAGGTGTGGGCGTGCAGCAGCAGCGCGACCCCCGGGAAGTGACAGCCGGGTGACATTGAAGTGCTGACATGACGCATGTGCGTCAGGATGGACGAGCGGCTGTGAGGCGACCAGGATGAAGAGTTGCTGGGCAAGATCTCGGACACCCCGTCGAGCAGTACGGTAGGCGGGGCGACGCGGGCAAGGTGAATGGACGGCGGAGAGGGCGAGCTGGTGGCAAGATCCCGGCGTGGAGAGTCACCGGCGAGCGACGAAAGATCGAGCAAGGTCAGCGTTAGGTAGGGTAGCTAGGCGACGGGGATCGTAGGTAGGAGAACGTTGGGTGGGCGATCGTTCACCTCACCTCTCAGTTACTATCTAGGCAGGAGAGCTTAAGTCAAGTAACAAGCAGCAAAAACTTAACGACAAGTTGAGGGTAGGCTGCAGGGCAGTGTAGCTAGGCTTCTGAGGCTAAGGAAAGACAGCCGGAGACCACGGGAGATGGTTTGAGACCACCACGGATGAGAGGGCCTCTTGGCCGTGTATCGCGCGGGGCCCAAGTGGTTGACACGATGAAGACCCGCGTGGCGATGTATAGTGCATAATGAACTCGTATACCTTGCGGGGAGGAAGCCTGCAGACAAACCGAGCGTTGTGGCTGCCGATAACGCTCACACCTGCGCCGTCTCCATGTAAGTGCCCTGCTTCCTGAGCTGTTGCGTGGACGAGCTGACGCCTGGTCGGTCATGCTAACTTCAAGCCTGGCCTAGGGTACTCATCCTCAGTGACGCCGTCAGCGACTATTGAGGTATTGGGTACAGCTTGCAAGATGGCAGCATGTCCTTCACTCGAGGCACACAAACTCTTATTCAACTTTTCTGCATCGTCGATATGTCAGTGAAGAGATCACTGAAGTTCTTCAACAAAGTTGCTGTTGATGTGCCTTGATAATCGCAAGGAGTTCCGGATGTCCATCGAGAATGTGAGTGTACAATTCAGTATAACATCCACGTCAACCACAAAGTCTTCGGAGAAGCCGTAAATAGATCAGATTCGAATTACTAGCTCTTGCGGAGGTGGCGTGCTAGTACTCTTACCGGTACTCAGCATCCAACCGTTCTTCAGCAGCGCATTTTTGTGAGGTTCATCCTACCTCGAGCAATCATACTTCTCTGGCCCACTTCAAAATGACGATTTCGGATTTCCGGCCATAGCTGTAAAATGACAACTACTCAAGAAAATCTACAAATACCGTTGGAGAGCTCTCAACGCGGACAACACGCTAGTATGTTTTTAGTATGGTGCCGGTGCTTTTTTGAGAGAATGAGAAGCTCTCAAACCTGCCGATTTCTGGCGGTCATTAGGTTTTTTGTCGCAGCAACATCAATTTTTAGCGATAATTCTTCGAACTTTTAGGCTACCTCGTTCATGTATTTACCACCACACCAGAGTAGTATGAAGCGATCAAACAGGGCGGAAGGCCTCCAAATTAGAGGAGCAGATAGTGAGGTTTATTGAGACGAAATGGCGGTAAGCCATGTAATTTTCGCCAATCACATGATGGGTACATTTTAAGGTATGAAATAGACAGGAAACTCCGTTAAATTAACCCTACAAATACAGCTTGCTGTATCCGTTCGTGACCGCGTCCTGTGAGACCTTCACGGACAACGGCATGCGGCCATTGACGGCAACATTCCAACCAACACGCGGAAGCTTGAAGCTGTTGCTACCGTCATCCAAGAAGATGGCTTCCATCACCTTTTGTAGCGTAACGAAACACTTGTCAAGGGTTTGCCATTTGATCTCATCGAAAGCCTCTTGCACAGCTTCGATGAGGCCATTGGTGTCGTATGTAGCCTTGCGATACTGGAGGGCTTGAATCGAAGCAAAAAAGCCTAAGTCAAGTACATTGAGCTCTGGGGATCTAGGGGGCTGGCAGCGCATCTTAATCTTCCATCCATCCACCTTTCCCGCCGTCTCCAGCTCGGTGTCATCCTCGCGCACGTGGGGACCGGCGTTGTCTTGCTGGACAAACACAGTCGTACCCCTGCGAACTACATCAAAATAGAACATCATAGTGTTAGTAAACTGCAATAACAGCGTAGTCACATCGGTTAACGTACCTGGGAGCTTAGCCCGAATTGCGGGGAACACCTTGTCCACGAAGCTTGCGATAAAGCACTCGCGTCATGGAGACGCTCTTTGTCACTGGAGCGCCTTTGGGTCGGTTCACGGAGCTGCGCTGTGCTGTAGTCTCTTCGACGATTGGCCATATCTCTATCTTACCATCAAAATGCGCTTTGCGGTGGCAGTCGTAGCGAGGTCGAGCAACCGCTGCTAAGAACATGATCTTGCCAATGTAACGCTTGTTTGGGCATGATCGGTAGGGTAGTTGCTCAGCTGCAGTCAAGTAGTATTTTGTGGCCCCCTTATAGAGGTTAAACCACTTCTCGTCTACATGCACTGTATCATACATGTGATGCATTCGATAGGACCGGGCAATTAAAATAAAAATACAACACACTCACGGAATTAATTTAAAGTAGTAATAAAAGTCAATGAATTGCATATTACAGTACCTAGGGGCATATCAACGTGCGCCAGCGCCCACTGAATGCGCCGGGTCTTGTGGGCGGTCAGCGTAGGCTTCACACGCGAGACAGCACGACGAAGAACACCGTCAGCAAGATGGCGCTGTAAGGTCGACCTTGAAATGCCGGTGGCTTCCGCGAGAGCCCTCTGGGTCTGGCGCTGACAGTGGGGGACGGCTTGGACACGCTCAGCCACTTCATGTGGCGACAGATGCCGACCCCGCTTCGGCTGCCGCCGTCCCGGAGCCATCAGCGCACGAGGGTTAGTGCGCACCGCCCAAATCTTTGCGATACTATTACTGCAAAGGCCAAAAGACCTCATTGCTGCCGCAATAGCACCTCGAAGCAGGCTCCCCCGGATGCTTCGCTGCGCGAGGAAGAGACTGACCTGCAGGCGCACCTCGGGGGCGATGTCGGCTTGGCCATTTGAGCGAGGCATGGTGGTAGTGGGCGAGGGGTACTTGGAGGCTGGCAAAAGTCGGAGTGGGAGAGGCGTGACGAGTTAGCGTACTACAGCCAACGATTTAGTGCTCTGCTTGAGCGACTCCACCAGTGATATTTTAGCCAATAGTGTTCGTTTGTTATGTGTGTGAAAAACCTCAATCATCATAATGAAGTGGGCCAGAGAAGTACGTTGCTACTTGGCGTCTCACTTTCGTTCGATCGACTTTACACAGCATCTTCGTCAACAAGTCAACATTCAAGCGATGGTTACCTTTTTTCGGATCGTCTGCGGGTCGGGTTTCGGATCTGGAGGTTTACAAAAATTACGTGCATATGATTTGAAAAATACGACCAGATCCTAGACCCCGACCATAAGAAAACGACAAAACGCCACTGGAAGCACTCTACTTTAGACTGGAACGTACATTAGGTTTTAGGACTGAGTTACTCAGGGTTTAGTGTTATGGATGTGTAGGACACTCGTTTGGGATGTGTAGGACACTCGTTTGGGATGTGTAGGACACTCGTTGGGGATGCGTAGGACACTCGCGCGTTGGCTCTGTCCTGCACATACAGCGACGCTAAGTCCTCGGCTTCGGCCAGGCGCGGTGTCTAGGAAAAAATATATCGGGTTGCAGCGCTTGCAACGCTCGGTCGCGAAGACTAGCCCCGCCTAATCGGCGGGCGTTGGCAACTCGTGATCGTTATGCGCACGTCTCGCGCTCGCATCTGCTCGCCCTTGCCCTGAAGCCAAATGAGTAGGCGCGCATGACTTGATGGTGATACCATCGTCGTTATAATTTGGATTTATTTAAATCGTACACCTAATAAGTAATTGATATGATAATATCATATTATGTAATTAGGTGCCTCTAATAGTTAATAAGGGTGCGGGAAGTGATCGAGTATTTTACGGAAATGTATGCTGGTCCGAATCTATCGGTAATTTACCATGAAAACCCGAAACCCGACCGACCCGCAGACGACCCGAAAAATAACCGACCCAAGCGATATTACCTGGGACGTCCGCATAACTTAGAGCATTTCCACCGGTCAACACCCCCCCTCCTGCCCGCAACAACCCACACTTGACGCCGTCCAAGTGCCTGTTCTTGAAACTCGAGGTTCTACTGGAGAAGGTGAGAGCGTTCTGGAGCGCTTTTGAACGAGCCACTGTCGGTTTGAAAGAGCTGCTAAGACTCAGCTCGTTCCGAGAATGCCTGAAGGTCAAGACGACCGAGAACTGGTGGATTTACTCTCTGATTCCTGACTTCCAGACGTTGCGTAGCATGTTCCACAACCCTGTCCCCCTGCAAATGATTGAGCGATTGAAGAACGCGAACCATGACCCCTCTGCAAATGATTGAGCGATTGAAGAACGCGAAGCGTACCAAGGGGATGTCTGCAGAGGTTTGGGGAGATCTGATCTGTGGCCCGTGTAATATAGCTGGCTGGTACGATTTGCAGATGCGTTAGCAATACTTCCTCTCTGACCTTCGGAACAAGGAATGGAAATCTGCTTTAAGCACATTAATGGTGAATCAGCGGACCCGATCCAAGGCAGGTGGAATATGATTTCACTTTCGGCGAACAGCTACATACATTTGCAACACACCATGACGTTTGATTGGGATCAAAGCACTCCGGAGACCAGGTACACCCTTCACTCCAATTAGTCGTGCTTCGAAAATGGTCATGCTTCCGTACTTTTTCGTGTCACCTCAGACACCAACTTTTTTCAAAACTGCTGAAAAGTTCACAAAGACAGCGGATTTAGACAGGTCTCGCCGAGCTTAAGCCAATCATGGTCTCAGGTTTCAGATAAACCAAATATTGAACTCACAGGAGCTAATCAAACATTTGGTTTTATCGGAGAAAACCAAATGTTTGATTAGCTCCTGTGAGTTCAATATGGTTTTATCGGAGAAAACCAAATGTTTGATTAGCTCCTGTGAGTTCAATATTTGGTTTATCTGAAACCTGAGACCATGATTGGCTTAAGCTCGGCAAGACCTGTCTAAATCCGCTGTCTTTGTGAACTTTTCAGGGTTAGTCAGGGTCTGACTAATTAGAGTGAAGGGTGCATGTGTAGGATCACTCAGTCAGTGATATACCGGTGCCAAATTCGGGGTATTTCAAGGAAGGTGGGAAATGGCGCAGCGCCATAGATTCTGCCGCAGCAGCTTGCGCAGGGCTCTTCTTGCCCATAGCGCCTTCTCAACCCTTGCGACTGGTCTTGCATGTTTAATTGCGGACTCGCGGGCCGCAAGGGAGTGGCTCCGTACACAGTTTAAAAAGACGCACCCACAGGGGTGCAGTGAATCCATCTAATCATCGGATTCCTTGCAGATGGGCTCAGCCCATCCCCACAGACCATCACTCCTGTTCCCCCGAATTGAGTGGCTCCCCATTCTCCCTCTTCCCTTTCGAGAGCAAGGTCCCAACGCGGCACCTAGGCTGCCGCTAGCGGCTATATTGCATGGATGTCGCGCCGTCACGCTAGATCGACGACGATGCAGGGATCCGAGAACGAGGTAGCCCCGTATTCCAGGAGCAGTTGGAGTAAGGAGGATATCGATAGTGCTGCCGATTCGGAGAGTCCGCCACCTGCGAGGTCAATCAAGCAGCGTCGGGCGTTTAAAACGCGAAGCGGGGCCCGCCCGCGAGCACAGAATCACGCCAAGCGACGGAAGGCCAGATCGCGTAAGTACTCGGACCGATCCAACAGAAGCGTGATTTTGGCAAAAGCTTCGTCGTCATCTGAAGCAGACCCAGGACAGGAAAGCAGTACTTCTGCTGCTGCTACCTGTGGAGGAAACGATGGGTCCTCCGGATGATCTTGATCATGCTCCTGAACTCGATATCAAGACCTTCGCCAACTGGAAGGAGCCGAAGTGATACCTATACAGCTACATCAAGCAGACGCATCGGGTAAGTGAACCAGCCATTCCTGTGTTGTGTCTCATTCTAAGACTGTGTACGAGTCCTAGACACACTGACACAGGTTTCTAAGATGCGCTCTCTAAATTGTATAATGTTCATTTGCACAGTGTTTCCTGGTCCGGACCGCTACGCCTGTGCTAACACGGAACGAGCGAATCCACATCACCACTCGCAAATTGTCCTGGTCAGGTGCGAAGTTTTATAGTTTTTGTCTTTTATTTACTATAGATAGACTAACCTTTTTGAGAGACGGGTGGCAGAATGGTTTGTTTTACAGGCGAAAAGACTGGTCACAACCCCGAGGTCGGTCGTGAGGTCTACCAAACCTACCGTGAGGCAAGGCAGGTTTTGGCGACTGCGCGGACGCTTCATCGACCAGGGGCGAACTTTATGCAATTGTGTCCTAGTTTAATGTTGTGGTACAATTTCATAATGTGCATCACCTTTAAAATGCAAGTAACGATGGACTTTTGTTTTGGTATCCATTTTTTCATCGGCGTGGTGTAGCAGTTGATTTCAACGAGTGCTCGGTGACCATTTACGATCCCTAGCAGTCCGGAGACAGGTCCAATTCTTTACCAACGTACTCGAGTTCTAAGCTGCTTTCTCAAAGGGTATGATTCCACCATCCCTTAAGCGGCTTCGTTTCAAGAAGGTGGATTGGGAATCCCAGGTTGACATCAACAACTCCGAGGTGTTTGTAAAGCTGTTCGTCGCGCTTCTCATTTGACAAGGGTAGCCATCTTTCAAGGAAGAATACAAGATGCAGGTAATGCAGTTATTCCGGTAGGGATCGAATGATATCACTCGATTGGCAAGGAGTCGGTGTCCACGAACTAGCACACAGGGTTGATCAAACCGCAAGTATTGAATGGAAAGATCCTTGAGCTGCCTGGGGTTCGTTGTGCACCTGATCAGGAAACCGATTTGATTAGTCAGCACCTGTTAGAGAGGACGGGTTGAAAGTTATCGAACTTCGAGACGCACTACGAGCAGCTTAGATGCAAGTACTTTGACAAGGACGGACTTCGAATCGCGTTGATGAAAAGAGAAGATGGTTTAAAGCCAGTCGGATCCACTCCCTTCCGCTGAAGGTCACACGAGACATTAAGATGCTGGAGGACAACATTGTCATGAAGATGCATACCAAGTTGGCCCACCTCACTGAACCTATGTCAGAAAGATGGTAGAAGCGGATTTAGCATATTTATTCAACGGCTTGACTCCGAATGACTTCAAGAAGAGACCTCTGATGTACATTGAGTTTCAATAAGCAAAGGATAAGCTAATATATTTCACTCGACGGCAAAACAAACGCGCCATGGAGTGTGGGGCATGTGTCAGTTCAGACGTATATTCTGTTGGAATCACGACTCTTGGGGCTGCGTGGTAATTTTGGTTGGTGCAAGATGAAGCATCACAGTTCGAGTGGGTCATCTCGATTCACCATAAGAAAGATGCTACAGGACACATTATAAATCTATTTTGCCAACTTATGAAGGCCATCAAGATCAAGTTGTTCTGATCAGATCCTGGTGGTGAGTTCTTGAACAACAAATTAACCCCAAGCTCCTTGAATACCAGTGTTTGCAGAAAAACTATACACGATATCAATATACGTCAGGATAGATTCCTATCGTATATCCAGTACAGGTACCTTAGCCACATTCTTAAATCAATGCAAGCAGCAATTTTTTTCTTCACAATATATCTGTTCGTGTGTTGTGACTATGACGGTTGAGTCCTCAGGGAGCGCATATGAGAATATACGTAGCTGGAGGACGTGGTGCAATTTACAGCATGAGGACTTGGCGATTTTTGAGTAAAAGACTGTGGAATCTGTCAGTGCATGCTCGAGGACTCGAGGAGATGGAGCGTTCGAAGTGACCACCACTCTGATTTTCCGGTCGTTCTACACGCAAAATTGCATAGTCACGCCATCTGCTGGTCAGGTGTCGCCTCATGGACAGATGTCCAGATGTCCATGAGGCGACAC
>JAIKVD010001177.1:0-12299 GCA_024679075.1 Phytophthora uliginosa | reverse complement strand
TTGCGAGGCATTTCAGGGAATTCACGCTGCTCAGCTTCATCCTCAGATTCTGATGCGGAGTCTAAAGCAGCATTTCCGGTTGCAAGCAGGCGCGATCGCTTGGCTCTGTAGCCGGTTCGAACAGCATTGATTTTATTCTTGAACTGGTCGATGGTCACTTCGCGCGGCAGCTCTCCTTCACCCCATGCATTCTCGATGAGAGCTTTTTGAACTGGTCGATGGTCACTTCGCGCGGCAGCTCTCCTTCACCCCATGCATTCTCGATGAGAGCTTCCTCCAGAAACGTGTGAACTGTTGCCTCCCATTTGGTACAGATCAGCTTCGTGTCAGCTGTCGTTGCAGCAAACTTCTTCACGATGCGCGGGTTCTTAAAGCGAGTCTCCAAGGCGGGAGCCGTGAGAGCAACCGTCCAGCGCATAGGGCGAGTAGGCTCTACCGAGTTCTTCGTTGACGACTTCTTGGCAGCCTTCTTCTTCGACAGGACCTTCTGACTCTTTCCTTCTTCTTGCTGGTCCTGGTTGGCTTCGTGGTCTTGGTTTTCGGCTTAGATTCGCTATTCTGACGCTGTGATGAGACCTTGGCTAGGGTACCCGTACGTCTTTGCTTTTTCTTCGGGGGCGGGGCCAGGGTATCGCTGCTAGAGTCGTCCCCACTGCCACCATTCTGGGCGTGCGCAGGAGCAGAGGTGTCGTCAGACCAGTCACTTGGATTCATCTCTACCCCACAGATAGTAACACGGCCCGTATTCGCAGTAGGGGGGTCGTTCACCACTGGTGTCGATGTAGCGGTGTATTGTGGGGACGTACCGACGGGGTCATCGAGCAGTCTGGGCGTCGGCAGACTCACTCCTCAAGCTGGAGACGAAGGTGGTGGGCGCGCGCGCGTTGTTGAAGTGGAACGGAAACAACCTATGAAGATGACAGGTATGCTGTCTGATGGGTTGGGAAGAAAAACAAGCTTGCGAGCTCGGACATGCCGCTAATTTATACCACGTCGTTTTTTTCTTTGACGGAAGAAATTGGCGGCTGAAAAATCAATCGATTATCTATTCGGACAGCGCTCTAACCGTTGCAAAATAACTAACTTCAAAATGTAGCCATTTCTTTGTGCGCCAGCTAATCCATTTGCACTTATCAAGTGCTTGGTGGTGATGAAATCCGGCACTCTCGAGCTGCTGTCGGCGCAGCAGAAGCGTGAGTTCTTCGACCAGATAGAGGAGTTGCTGCGCTCCGCAAGACTTCGGCGTCCCAAGTCAGAAGCCGTCGACAAGACCCCACATGTGCTGCCAACCTCGAATGGGACGCGGCGCCAAACGACAGACTCCGAGAAAGAGCGTTTGCCAACAGAAGATGAACAAACAACTCAGAGAACAACCGAAGCAGAAGAGGAAGCAACTAACATGCGCGACCTGAAGAAGCTTGGGGCCTTACAGCAAGAGAAGAGACCCGCGGAACGGAAGCCCAAAGGTTCAGCCGCCAAAAAGACCAAACCTGCAGCGTCCACTGCATTCGTGGATCCAAAAACGCACCTGTTACATGGCCGGCGTGTGCTACTGATCCCCTATGGTCCCGACATGGGTCGTAAACGATTGGAGATTTTAGAGGGACTGGTAAAGAAGCTGGGTGGAAGTGTTGTGGAAACGAACCGAAAGGCGAGCGCCAGGACTGGTGCTAGTGCAGCGGTGAATTGGGGTGAAGTGAGTTTGGTAATTGCAAGTGCGCAACTGAAGCAAGACAAGGCAGTCGAGTTCTTACGAGTTGACAAATTCCCTCCGCCTAATGTAGAAGTCTACACACCGGAATGGCTTGTGTATTTACGACAAGAGAAGAAGTTCCCGCCGGCAGGATCTATGCTTACATGGTCCGACCTGCAACAAGTCCACGAAGAAGCGGCGCAGCATGAGCAACACTGTGAGGAAGTAGCTCAGCAGTTGGAGGAGAAGCGGGTTCGGAAGAAGAAGAGTGATGACAGCGATAGCGACGAAGGTTCAAATTCGGACAACTCAGACACTAAGGAAATCGTGCGGGCGCCACCCGTGCACATCGACAGCCAAGAAGTTCGCCAACAGCAAGCTGAACTGAGCGAGAAGAACCGCAAATTGGTGGAAGAACGCACACCTATATTTTACAAGAACAACCCAGGTTTCCGACCGATTAACGAGGTAGCAGTACCTGGTTCCAACAAGATCAAAGGCGAAGGTTTTATCTGCCAACAGTCATCGGGTACGTTTTTCACGACCTGGTAACCAAACCATATCGATGCGCTTGTTGTTTATCGAGATCATTTTTGTGCTGTGTACAGCGGTTCAACAAAACCTCAACGCACATCTGACCGAACCACTGGAGGAAATGATGGAGTTTCTCGACATCGAACGGGATATATGGCGGCAGTATATGTATAAGGTAATTGCGGTTGAGCTGTCATGTTGCAAAACTCGTGCTCACCGGTACCTTGTTGATCTGTTTGTAATTAATTATGACAGAAAGTTGTATCCAGCCTGAAAGCCATGCGCCATCGCGTTTGTAGCGTGAAGGATTTCAAAGACATGAACTGGGTAAAGGGCCGTCTGAGAGATAAAGTCATTGAAATCCTCGAGACTGGACGTTTGGCCAAGCTCGATGCAAAGAAGAAGAACCCAAGGCTCCGTGCTTTAGTAGAAATCGCACGAATCTGGGGTGTTGGCCCAGCCACAGCTGCAAAGCTTTACGGGCAGGGATACAAGTCAGTGAAGGATCTACGAAAGCCCGAAGCTGCTTCTGTTTTGACAGCACAGCAACAGACCGGCGTGAAGCACTACGAAGACCTGCTTACAAAAATCCCGAGGTACGCTACACTTGTTCGTAAGGTTACTCTTTGTTGTTTCAACACGTATATCCTCGTGACCCGTGTCGTTACAGAGCTGAAGTTCAACAGATCGAACAAACTATCGTGAATGAAGTGCACAAACTCATACCAAACGCTATCGCGCTGGCCTGTGGCTCCTATCGACGTGGTAAGCTATCGTCTGGTGATTGTGACGTGTTGATCACCGACCCAGACGCTGAAGCTTGCGATATTCTGCCGGAGCTGCTGAAGCGTCTCCACGCATCGGGGTTTCTTACAGGTGATGCTGGTTGCTTCTGTTCATGCAGCACTGGTCAAGATGAATCTTATGCTGACGGCGTTTTATTTGTGCCTTCAGACGACCTGACCCATTTTCAAAAGCAGAAAAGTGGTGGCTGTGATACCTACATGGGCGTGTGCCGCGTCTCTGAGGTTTGATCTTCACGTTGATATGCGCGTCATAAACGTTTCGTTAAAATTAATCGATGTTGTGGTAGGACCTCCCATACCGGCGTCTGGATATCAAGATCTACCCTCGCCACTTCTTCGGCTTTGCAATGTTGTACTTCACAGGCAGCGACCATTTCAACCGCAGCATGCGGCTCTTTGCCAACAAAAATGGCTGGAGTCTCTCGGACCGTGCGCTCACTCGGGTGATGCGAGTGAACGGAACCAAGGTGCGACTTGGCGAAAGTGTCATCTGCGAGTCCGAAGTGGACGTGTTCATCGCGCTGGGGCTCGAATACAAGGACCCCACCGAGCGAAACTGTTTCGACATCAAGTTCATCGAAGAGGACGAAGCCAAGGAGAAACGAAAGTCTAATGTTAGTGAAGGTGGTGGCGAGTAGTGGTGAGCGCCAATCCGATATATTCTTTTGCTAAGTTGACGTCAATTTAATGGATTACAAAAAATATGCCAACTAAGATTTTTGTAAGTAAACACAGCTGTTTTATTGTTAACCCAGTCAAAAGTCAGTTAGATTGAAGACGGATCCAGCCCCTCAAGATGCCGCTGTTCCTCGCGAACCTGGCCATGGCCAGCTACTTCCTGGCGCTGTGCTACGTGCTGATAACGGCGATGACAGTGAACAAGTACATGGAGTTACGGGGCGTGCTCAAGCGCCACCAACACACGACGTGGAGCACCGTCCAGCTGCTGATACTGAGTGTGGCGCTGGGCTCTTTCTTCCGGTCGGCCACCTTCTCCACCCTCTGCATCTTCGACTCCCAAGCTACCGCAGATTTGCCCACTGGGATATCCGACACCAACCCGTGGACTCGTGGGGGGCTACCGCCGGCTTATGGCGGCGAAGACGCTGACGGACCCACGAGGGGTCAGGCTGGCAGTCACGCGCAGGCGGAGCTGGACTTCTACAACAAAGTTGTGGCCGTGCTGTTCAATTTGCCCGACTTTTTGTTCGTGTCCTCCTATTTGCTGCTGGTGCTAGTGTGGGCTGAAGCCTTTCAGTCGGTACGTCAGTGGACAGTGACGGTGGCGATGTGGTGCTGGGGCTAACTGTTCGTCGTCGACTTGTAGTCACGCCGTCATTGGTTCTCGGCGGCTGTTTTCAGAAGGAAGTGGATGATTTTCTACTTGGTTTTCAATGGAGGTCTGTACTTGACGCAGCTCGTGCTGTACGCAAGTCTGTTCCTGCTCGACAAAAATGGGATCTTTGATGACGAAAAACAGGATCGTCTCAGTGTTGTAAGTGGAACGCGTTAGTGTGGTTAGTTTTCTTTTTGCTTCGCCTAACTCGGTTGGCGCTGGTAATTACAGATTCCTGCGATGATCTTCTACTTGGTCGCAGCGGCTGACCTGTTCCTTCCTATTATCATATTCTCGACCTGGTTGTATTTGACACTGTCGCTGTCGGGTTTTCCGTTCAAGTCACCATCGGCAAAATTTCGACTCCAACGCGTCGGGCGACTTGTGATGGCATGGAGCTGTGGACAAATCCTCTACAGTGTCATGACACTGCTTACATTCACCAAGGTAAGAGCTGTAATAGGTGAAGTGCGATACTCTATTACTAAAATTGTTGGGTCTGCGTCCAAAAAATAGGGATGGTTCAATGTGCACCGCGAGCAAGCTTCAGTACGTTGAAATTGATGTGCAAGTGCAAGACTTGGGCATGTTCATACTAACCACTAGGGTGACAAACACTTTGATATTTACTGTGCAGACGCAGGCAATGTTACTCGTCGGGGTGTTTTTCGCCGCGGAGTTGATTCCCATATATTTGACACTGGACAAGAGCCTGTTGGCGATGCTATCCGTGGAAAACTACGAACCATTACTAGAGAGCTCGGAAATCTACCGCTAGTTTCAAGTGCAAGCAAGTGATATTTATCCAAACCACAGTGTACAGGTGCTAACATGCTTCGACAGCACGTGGGCTGGCGTTCATGGCTCAAGTTCCCAAAATAAAGATAGCTCATTCATGACACGCGTGAGATAAGACGACCACCTTAATCCAATTGAAGAAAGCAGCAGCGTTGCGCAAGTGCAATGCAGCGTGGGGATGAGTGGATCGACCGAGTTCTCTCATGGAAGCAAGATATATGTGATGCTGTAGCCCAGATTGAGGTGAGTTAGCCTCGCCAGCTATGAAAAAGGGTCGCATCGTTGTGCTTGACGCCATCGTTATTCCTTGTATCCAGGCGATATCAAACAACCAAAAGAACATCTTGCAATTACATCTCGAGACACATCCGGTACTTGACTCGAATTTATTCTGCTCTTGCCATCAGGAAAGTATTCACCAAGTGCATCGCCATTTTCTCGCAGTCCCCATTCCAACCGTCTCCAGTGCTAGTGCAACTCCTGCAAAATGACCGACGGCGACGAAGCGGCAGTGTTCTCGCAGCATCTGCTAAACGCAAGCAACAATTGAAAAGCGCCGATTATTTGGACCGCAAGGTGAGTTTATGATCTGCTCTCTTTCGAGTCTTATTGACGAAGTTGATTGACGAGTAGAAATCTGGCAGTTCGAATCGGAGATTCGCCAGCACTACGAGCTTGAAAATGCACAAAACTGTGGCAGATGGAAACAATTTCACTTCCAAGCTTCGGAGGCTCGGCGTCGATTAGCTTCGGTGATTGAGCGTGACTTCCGTCAGTTCTGTTATCAAATTGGAGCATCCCCGGACGAGGTACTTCAGCCAAGTGAGCAAATTGAACAGCTTCGTCAAGGAGATAATCAACAAAAAGACGACCCTGCTTCATCAACTTCTAATCTGACTACAGACGCCTCATCGACCACAATTTCAATCGAAGACACGTTACGTATACATCTCGCACACGAGTGGGTTCACCAGGAGCGGTTTAATATCCAAGAAGCATTCACAAACCAAACCAAGAAGCTTCAGGAGGACTTGGATATTTTTTTGGACCAACAAGAGACTCAGTTCAGTGAGGAACGCCAGAAGGTGCTGAACGCATCTACGGAACTTCTGTCGGTAGAGCATCTACAACCGGAAAACGAGTCGACACCGGCGAAATACTCTCGTCGGAAAACCAGCTCTCACTTTCAAAGCAATACCAAGAGAGGGATGTTAGTGCAAACAGCGCCTCCTTTACGTATTGATCCAACGGAAGATGGGGAAGACCAAGTGCAATGGACAGCGAGCTCAAAGGTCCGCACAGGTTCCAGGAGAGCTCGCAGTGATGTAGACAAAACTCAGGGAAGGCTGGCTGAGCTTGAGAGGCGACTGCAGATTCGCAAAGAGGTGGGTTAGTTTCTACATGTACATGTAGCTTTCTGCAAAACTACTACTTGTACTGCGTAGTACTTCTAAGTAAGTATATGTGGTGGTAATTCATGGATTATTGCTGCTGTGTCTGCAGGTAGCCGAAACCAAACGCAAGGACGGTATGCAATGGATCGGCCGACAGTGTGCTCACTTGTTTGCCCAACTAGATTGCAAAGAGACTGAAGCCAGAGTTGTCGGGATGATGTTGAAAGAGGAGCTCAAAGAACTCGGCACACTTCGCGGTCGGGTCTCCGAAATAGTGTACGTCAGGAGGGTTCATCTTCATGCGACAACCTGCTTGTGTACTAACTGAACGTTGTTTCTGCCAACACAGGGCCATTCTCGAGAAGGTTAGCAAAATAAACAGCAGCTTACCTCGGCTGCCAAGTTCGAATTCGGCGAAACGATTCCCTCAAAAGATCAAGAAAAACAACGAAAACAAAGACGCCGTACAGCTAAACAGGAAGTAAATTATACGCGTGTACCAGTACCTCTGAATCCGTACAAGCTTTTGTTGGTGTAGTCTGGCCGGCTGGTGCGCTGGATGCTTAGCTGCGCTGGGCCGGGGGCGGGCTGCAAATTCTGCCCCTCTGTCGCCTTTTGACACCTTTCAACGAACTCCCTTCTGTCGAGCATCAGCGGAGCAAACGGCTTTGAGAAACTAGGCTGCTGTGAAGTCAAACATGGGGTGGATGACCAACGACTCCCAGTCCACAAGCTGGAAGTAGGACTCGAGCATCGGCAAGCGATTGCCTGCAACTGCGGACGTACTGCCGTACTTGCCACGAATCGAGATGTCAAAGCCACCTTGGGCGTCCACGCGCCTCGAAAACTTCCACATGAAGCACTCATCAGTCCACACTAAGTGCTGCGCATCATTTGTTGGCGGCACTACCGACTTGCTGATGATAGCAAACGTGTCCTTATCGATCGAAATGCGGCACACGAGAGTCATAGCGTGGCGCGGAAAGCTCTCGCCAATAAATTGGTGGATGTTGCGTGTCAGGTACATGTTGTCGTTCAACTTCTTCAGAATCTACAGTTCATGAGCACAACACGAAAACAATTAAGCTTCAACACAGACCTAACAAAAGTTAGCTTCTTCAGATTGCAACGTACGCAGAACTTGCTTCGCCGACGGTGGAGCAGCTCCTGCTTGGCTTCATCGTGGAACATCACCCACGTCTCGTTAAAAATACGAACCATGTCCTCAGCGACGAAGCTCTTCTCCGAGAACGTGTGCATGTACATGGACTTGGACTCGCGCTTGGTCTGCCAGCCCATGTACGTGGCAGCCTCGCCGCTTACTTGGTACTCTATCATCTCCATAAACGCCTCCCGGGACGTCTTCTCCAGCTCCTCGTCGGGCGGGTACTTGACATTTTTCATAAATTGGATGCTATCGGTCGACGGCTGCAACAGCAGCACCAGAAAAAAATAAAACAAGTCAGTCTTCTGTGCAACAAACCAAGAGCAATGCAACATAAACTGCAGCACCCACGGGCATGGCCTGCTGAATCTTCTCGGCGAAGCGCTGGCGCTTGCGGTTCTCGCTGAGCAGGAACTCCTTCTGGCGACGCAGACACTTGGTGAGCTCCATGACTTCCACGTACTTCTCGATCTTGCTGGAGCGCTCCAGCGGCAGGTTGGACTTGTCCTGGTTGGCGCGGGCTGCGATGCGACTCGCCAGCACGTTCTCGAGCCGCACGATCTCCGTCCTCATCTGGTCATTGTCGGCCTACCATTCCAGTAACGGGACAACACTATTAGTTCAGCAATAGCAGCACGGGGAGGTGGCAGCAAGGCGACGCTGCAGCTCATGCACGTACGCCGGACGAGCTCTTGGAGTACGGGCGCGCGGCCAGGCTGCTGCTTCCGCCGTTGCCGGCGCCGTCGTACTGGTCGTCGCTACCGTTGCTTCCGAGCAGTGTGAGCGCGTACTGGTCGCTGCTGCCGAGGTCCAGCGCCATCGTCGCGTCGCGGTGCAAGCTTCTGGCGGCGGGCGGTTCACTGGCGACGACGGAGGAGGCGGCTTGCTCTTCCTGTTGGGCGTTGAGCACTTCTCTCTGTCTCCTCTCCCCGTGGGCTGATCCCGTCAGCCCCAAGTTCTTCTCTGAGAACTGATAGTCGGGTGTAACCCATATAATGACGTGATCCAGCGCGGTTTGCCTTGCGGTCGACTATAACTGACGAAATCAATGAGACCGCAATAACGAATGCAGAGACCGTGAATATATCTACTGGATGCATAGACTGGCTTGCCGTCCTAACTTAGGCTTTATCCTCATTACATAGTTGATACGTGTGGCTCACACCACACTTCAGCCGCCAGATGGGGATGGACAGGACGCCCGTCTGCGCGTTATATTCGAAACGCACTCACGTCAGTCACTCGGCAAGTCCCCAACAAGCCAAAGCTCGCCGCCCTGCTCACCGAGCAAGCTGCCCTCGCTGTCTTCCTCGTTACCCCCAACGCCAGTCGCCGGCCTCTGCTCCGCATGGGCGACGAGAAGAAGAAGAAGACGTCGCTGGCCGCCGCAGTCTATGGCGGTACGTCACTGCAGCCACTTCAACGTCGGTCGATCCTGGCGACTCGGATGGATGGAGGCCGACTCACGCACCACTTTCTCTTATTGAAATAGGACCCGTGGACGGCAGCGACGGCCGCAGCTTGGAGGCCGTCACGCCGTTGAGCATGGAGGCCGAGTGGGACCCGTACGTCCAGCGCAAGCAGCACGGCGTAGGGTTGCAGCCCATCGTGGTACGGCTCGCATCCATATCGAGCAAACAGCGTGGGTGTTCTCACTGCTCACGTGGATTCCTTGGCCGTGCTTGGTACAGGGCGTGCTGCGAAACGACCGGACGCCGCTCAACACGCCATACACGCCGCAGCTCATGAAGCTGCATCTGAAGAGGCACGAGGAGTACGATGAGCGGGACGAGTACGATGAGCGGCCTGGGAAACAACTCGTGACCACGGTCAAGTCCAAGATTGTTCTCGTGATGCAGCCTGTGCACAAGATTCGGTGGGTATTATCGCTGCGTTAGACTATTCTGCATGTGCGTGGTTGTTGAGATTCTGACGAAGTTTTTGCATGGAACTTTGAGCAGTGCCGCGGTGGACCATGTTGTGTCAATTGTGGTGCCAGGATGCATCCAAGGAACCACGCTTTTTACCAAGGTTGGTTACGCTCTTACTCTGTGGTCACCTGCAGCATTTTGACGTGCTGCTCCGTTGGATGTGTGATCTAGCTGCGTCCGTGGGTCGTGTGGCATTATACAGCCGTGGTTTGTGTGCCATTTGTGATGCTCCTGAGTCCAATGCTTATCGCACTCAGCATCTGCACGTCGCCGATTTGGATTTCTGGCATCGCCGTCCTGTTTGTCCGCCTGCTAATGCGGAGTCACCGTCCGCTTGAGGACGAATTCAGCCCTGATCCCGAGGAAGAAGAAGAAACGAGCCCGCACCACCCGAACTCCATGTATCGACGTGCGCACCTCACCAATCACGGTCAGCGCGGGTACCGTTAAGATGGCGAAGTTGTACCTTCCTTCGTCAGAGGTTGGTCGATGCTAGTAGTTAGTGATTTATTTTTTCTAGTCGTTATCCTTAACAAGTCGTTGCTCTCGAGCATGTACGTTTGCGTGCGACCTGCTTCATGTGCACTGGTCCAACACTAAGGAAGTAGGTTAACAAGCAAGGAGGGTGTCAAATGTTCTCTTTCATTATGAGCTAGACACCTTTCAAGGTCACAAATACGGCGCCGATAATGGCGGCAGCAGCCCCAACCAGAAATTCTTTCGTGAACTGGAAGCACTGCACGCAGGTCGGCGACGAATTGCTTCCACCGCGCTGCGAAGACACGTCAAGCACATCAGTTGCCTCATCGACCGCTGATGCCTTCGGGCTAGGAGCTACGCTCACAGGGGACGCTTCAATCGGATATGCCTCATCGTCGGAGTGCAAGTGAACGTCCAGCATCGAGCCGAGGAAGTCCGTGATGGGCACCTCGTCAATGGAGCGACCAAGAATATCGGTCCGGTAATCGGGAGTCGAAATAAGCATCTTGGGGTCGTAAAAGTTGAAGAGGTCTCGCAGGGTCCCGTTACGAATGGAGTCCCCCACCTTCATGCGCTGCAGATAATCCAGCGTCGAAAAAGTGAATCGATCGATGACCGACAGCCCCAACTGCGTCAAACACCACCGAAGTCACAAGCTTGCCGAAGAAAAAAAAAGTGATTCAAAACCGTCGCAAAAACAAACCTCGAAGTCTGAGTGGTGGGCGTACGAGTTCTCGCCAGTCTGCGAGCTGCCGATGGTCACCACCTTGGGCGACTCGAGCGCATTCGACAGCGAGCCAGCCTGACAGGTATCTACCATGAAGAAGATTTCATTGTAGCTGTCGACATTGCACTTGTTAGTCTCGAGTCAGCCCCGAACGATGCAAGTAGCAGCCGAAGTCGGAACGCACCGCTTCTTGACGTGCATTTCCTGGATCGAGTCGGCGAGGTCCTGGCTCGACATCTCCTCGAAGTCCTGGCTCATCCGAGTCGCGCACGACAAAACGTAAGTACCCATCACCGCCTTGACCTTCATTGTCCCGCATTACCTGGAATTTCAGGAACCCATCACCGCCGTGTCCAGACATGTAGAGCTGCAACAATCGAACGACAAGCACAACGTGAGCGACAAGGGCTGCTTCCAGCTTGATAAGCGAGGTTCGTACGAAAATGTTGCTGTTTTCGTCCGTGTCAAGCTTCTTCGAGGCGGGCGTCCCGGGCTCATGGCGACCTGTACAAGCAAGTTCCTTTTATTAGCAAGTGTGCTTCGCCAGGTACTTTAGTCGTGTCAAAAATCTTATGCACCCACGCACCTGTGAGGACAGTGATGAAGTTGGCGACCGAGACCTCGGAGCCACGGTAGTCCACCTCGACGTTCTTCCCGTAGCTGCGTATATCCAGATAGCAGCAATTTCGTTAGAAAGCGAACCCAGTCGTGCTCGGCAGGCGGTGCTCTCCTCGTTCACCCCAACGCCCAAAACAACAAGCACCTTACAGGTTGATCTTCTGCGTTCGGCTGTTGAATATCTGCCCCGGGAAGCAATTGCGGGCGTTGCAGGGCATCTGGTCCGCCAGCATCAAGATGATCTACACACAAGCACAGCGGGCGAAGCATTCGTCGCAAAGATCCAAGCCATAGTCAGCTCCTCCATCGTCTTGTGCACTGCTGAGCACTGCATTCAATTGCCAGCTTCCTCGCCTGACTGTCCGGGATGCCGAGACGCTTGACCGAGTGATACAGCGACAGCGCATTAGCCACGTGTCTGTAGTTGCTCCAGAAGCGAGACGTGTCCACCTGGGCAGCAGCAAACAGCGAACAAACCAACACTGTTAGACCGATCCTCTCAGCGACGCTAATTGCCTTCATACTCACGATCACAGCCCAGTTATTGGTGTGGCGGTGGTACTCCTCCGCGCAGACGCAGCCCAGCGCCAACAGCAGCGGCACCCACAACGAGAGCGCCATGATCAAAGTTTTTAATACGATCAGTCGAAATCCTGTTCATAATTAGGATCGTCCAAAATTTAGAACTGATACAAAATTTCGGATCTCCCGCCCATACTCTAATCCATCGCTGCAAGATGTCGGACGTCCTGGTGGCGCTGGTGCGCGTGAAGAAGCGCGACGGGCGCGTCGAGTTCTCGGCCACGGGCCTGCGCTG
>JAIKVD010001176.1:0-12314 GCA_024679075.1 Phytophthora uliginosa | reverse complement strand
TGGCCTCCGTGCCCTTCAAGAGCCGCGTGCTGACGCTCACGAGCGTCTGGTGGTTCAACCAGACGCAGCACATCGTGGCCAACCACCTGCTGGGCGTGCCGCACCCGTCCGCGATGCTCTGCAAGAAGTGCACGGTCTTCGCCGTGGAGTTCGTGGTGCGCGGCTACATCACGGGCTCGACCAGCACCAGCATGTGGACCAACTACAAGAACGGCAGCCGCGACTTCTGCGGCCACAAGCTGCCGGACGGCTTCAAGCAGCACCAGAAGCTGCCCGAGAACCTGGTCACCCCCACCACCAAGCACGACGAGCTGATCTCGGGCGCGGAGGTGGTGAGCAGCAGACGCATGACCCAGGAGCAGTGGGACTTCTGCGAGAAGAAGACGCTCGAGCTGTTCGCCTTCGGCCAGGAGCAGGCCGCCAAGCGCGGCCTCATTCTGGTCGACACTAAGTACGAGTTCGGCCTTGACGAGGCCACGGGTGAGATCCTCTTGATCGATGAGATCCACACGCCCGACTCGAGCCGCTACTGGCTGGCCGACTCGTACGAGCAGCGCATGGCCGAGGGAAAGTCGCCCGAGAACATCGACAAGGAGTTCCTGCGTCTGTGGTTCAAGGAGCGCTGCGACCCGTACAACGACGCTGTGCTTCCCGAGGCTCCGAAGGAGCTCGTGGGCGAGCTCTCCCGCCGCTACATCTTGCTCTACGAGCTCATCACGGGCTCGACGTTTGAGTTCCCCGCCGCTGACATCAAGCCTGAGGACGAGCTGGTCGAGGGCGTGCGCAAGGCGCTGCTCTCGAACTAGATTGTCTACAGTACATGTAGCAGCAAAGCGGTCCCTGTAGATCAATACTTGTGCGTATGTACACACGAATCTTCATTAGTTCTGAAATTGCAGCGGCCGAACGGTTCGTGTTCTGTCTTCTCAACGTCTTTTGACTCATTGTCACTGTCCTTGCACGTCGGCAAGATCAACATTCATCTTGATGTGCGAGCGTTGCACACCTGAACCCAACGACAACAGCGCCATAGTCTTGCTAAAACGGGACCAGCACACAACACAAGTCGCAGCAGTTTGGTGGGACAAAAGATGCGTGCATCTTCGGGAAGAATTGTATTCCTTCATGTGATCTGGACGGTCAGTCGGTCGACTAGTCAAGAGGGGGAGGTGAGCGCAATGCTTACTCCTTCTTGGCGACGGGGGCGGCGGCCTTCTTGGCCTTGCGCTCGCGGGCCGACTTGGCCTTCTCCTTGCGGGCCTCCGACTGCTCCTTGAGCGTCTTTTCGCGCTGGCGCTCGGCCTTCATCTTGTGGATGGTCTCCATGAGCACGCGCTTGTTCTTGAACTGGTTACCCTTGCTGCGCATGTACAGCTCGTGGTAGATGTGCTTGTCGATCTTCTTGGCCTCGCGGTACTTGCGGAGGAGACGACGGAGCACACGGATGCGGCGCATCCAGATCACCTTGAAGGGCAGGCGGGCGTTGGCCGTACCGCGACGCTTACCGATGCCCGTGTGGCGGCCCTTGCGCTTGGCCTCGTTGCGCTTGGTGAAGCGGGCGCGCGAGTGGATCACCTGCGGCTTCTTGATGACAAAGCCATCCTTCACGAGCTTGCGGATGTTCTGGCGCGAGTTGGCCAGCGCGATCTCGTTCGACTCGTTGGGGTCGAGCCAGACCTTGCGCTTGCCGCACTTGAGCACGGACGCGGCCAGACTGCAGCAGAGTGAAGGGAAGCATATACACGCGTCAGCAACGGGCGTCCCTGTGCAACCTGTGGACCTGGACCTGTATGTATGCGGCACGTCACGCACCGCTTCTGAAGCTTCAAGGACACCATATTCTTTCTTCCGACTTGTCCCAAAGAATAAATGGCCGTCAACTGCACGGCGCGGCAGGCGCCCAGCAGCTCCGCGCCATACAAACGGCAAGACAGCTGCCAGTTTCCAAGATAATTCTAGGGCTCAGGGGGAGCCCCGCCCAAATGACTGGCCGACGCGATGACAATTGGACGAACCGGTCCCGGACCGGTCCACACGGTCCGCGGACCGCCCCCAAACAGGAATATGTGGAGCCTTCAATATGTAATATTTGACACGGTCGCTTCAACATCGACAGCTTGAAGACAAGCACGTACAAAGGCCGATGTTGTGGTACTATGGCAAGACGCAACCAAGTCCATCAACTGCACGAACGACGTGACGCAATTGCAATAGCAGCAAGGCAAGGCAATAGAATGATAGCAAGTTGACTCGGATTCAGAGTTCAATTAAGAAGGTTAGACGCTACTCAACTCGCCCGATCGAGAGACGGCTGCGCGGACGAGTGCATACGAAGTGGGAAGCAACGGCGGGAGCTACTAGCACTTTGGGTCTTGGCACGCACGGGATGGATCACTAGCGCTCACGTCGTGCTTCTTGGTCCTCGGCTTGGACACTTACCATCCCCAGCCCCACGGACGGTGCCATCCCCAGCCACCTCCCCAGCCCCATGGGTGGCCCCAGCCACCTCCCCAGCCCCACGGGTGGCCCCAGCCCCAGCCCCACTCTTTCTGGTTCCCAGCTTCCTTCGGCATGCCGGCAGGCGGTTGCGCGTTGGCTTCAAGAGCGGGGGGAGCGTCGGCCAAAGCTCGAAGAGCAGGCGTCTCAGCAGCAATGACGCTCGTTGTAGCGAGCGCCGCGGCGACGGCGAGAGCGGTGACCTTCATGGTTCTTGGCGGTGCTTGGCGACTTGGATCGGCTTGCTCTCGAGTTCGTTGCTTGGACGCAAATTGCGGTGTGAGCGAAGCGATCTGTGGGGGTCGATGGCGTTTTGGCTGTCAAGAAATGTCTAGTGTCGGAACTCGGGGACAGTGCTCTGGGAAACTGCGTGCTCACTGCCGTCAAGTCAAGTTCGTTGGTTTTCAGAGAACTTGACGAAACACTTCCACGAGAACCGTTAGTGCTCGACTATCACGTTTGGTTCGTTGGCAACTTTTGCTCCATGTGCACGCCGCTTTTGGTTCAATGGCATATTTTGCTTCGTGTGTACGTGTACGCCGTCGGTAACGAAGTTCAAGATACCGCTTCAACATCGGTTAGTCAAGTGAGTGAGTGGCAACATTGGTGAGACGTAAGTTACGTCACGTAATATTGCGTCGGTATACTGCGCATTAAGACGGCAAGACGTGAACAAGCTGGAAACCAGTCATCACCCCAGAAGCGGATTCTGTCATGGCGCTGGGAATATCTTTCGCTGCTGTTATCGTGATGTACCCACTCATTCGTCAAGGTGCAGGTGAACACAAAAACTCGAATGACGGCAGCCTTGATCAACACGATGCAGATTGCAAGAAAAGTTGAGTGCGAATTGGTATTTCAGCGGAAGCTCAGGGTGGCGTGTCGTATTGCGCTGTGGTAACTCGAATCAAATACTTCGAGGTAGGAAGATTCATCTGGTCAGCAGAAGAAGAGCCCCCCGAACGGAATGCCAAGTCCACAGCTACCGATCAACGCCTCAGCGCCAAAAAGGGTCCAGTAGTGGAGCGGGTAGGCCCATCCGGGGATGCCGCCGCACTGGAAGCCGAAGCGGTAGGGTCCGAAGTTGCTCCAGCCTCCCCAGTTGCCCCAGCCGTCGAGTCCCCATCCGTAGCCAGCTCCCCACCCGAACTGTTCCTTCTTGTCGCCGTCCGCGTCGTCGTGGGTCTGCAGAGCGTTGATGATTTCCTTGGCGTCGGCAGGCTGCTCGATCGTTTCGATGGAGCCCGTGAACTCGACGCCCTCAGGTGCGGAGGCGCTCTGAGCCACCTCGAGCGCCTTGGACGGCGGCAAGACAGACGGCATCGGGTCTGTGCCGGCAACGACGTTGGCGATGGCGACGATGGCGACGATGGCGAAGGCGGTGAACTTCGTGGTGTCTGGTGTTGTGGGGTGGTGCGATGTCCTCGTGGGTTGTTCGGTGTTGCTTGCTGTGCTGGATGCAAGTTGTGTTGTGTCGAGCGACGGGTCTGCAGAATTGCGGGTCGGTCGGTATGCATCTTTCGTCGGCGATGGTTGATTCGCTTGCTGACTGTTGATGGCGACAGCGACAACACCCGCGGACGATTCGGCCGAATGTCCTTCCTTGACGAGCTACGTGTCGTTGACCGTCTATCTGTCGCGTCGGCTGCCTGTGACGCGATTGGTTTGATACGGGGGCGTTTGCTCCGCGGAGAGCAATACGTCAGAATTTATGGACGTGCACGCAACTGCAGTATCTCGCAGTGACGTGGAGTAGTGTGGATCCATACAGAGTACGGGGTGATTCATTGCACACCTCCGTCAAAGATTTCCTGAGAACGACACGTGAGTCATCAACCCTCGTTTCCTCAAAAGTAAGGCAAATCCAAAACACAGATACGAGGAATATTCTCCAATATCAATATTCCAACTCCGATCTACCTCAGAAGACTCGGTTATGAGGTATTTCCTGACAACGCCTTGAGTTTCTCGACATATCTCGCGATCATTTCGTCGGAGGTTGGCACCCTATCGAGCATCCCTTTAAGGCCCGCCGGCTTCTCCTTCGCAACAATCCATTTGTTGATTAGTGCGTTTTGCAAGTTCGTTGCCAGTTTCTCCGTGCTGGGATCCTTCTTCGCCGCATCGAATATTCGCAGTAGAATGCGCTCGATGTAGTTATCCATGAGGCCGTCGATCATCGTCGTTTTTACCTTGGGATACCGATGGTTGAAGTCATTCAGATACTTGGCCCATACTTTGAAATCCGAACTGGCAAGAGTTTTTTCACCAGCCTTGTTAAGTTTGAGGAAATGGAACACAATCCGAGGAGGTTTCTCATTATCTAGCCAGTGCTTGGACAGCTCCCTCTGCACGAGTTTTGCAATGTTCACAGTGCTCGGATCGTTCATCGCCGTCTTGATCACATGCTGAGGGTCATAGTACATACGAATTGGCGTGAACCACGATTCTTGGTGCTTTGGATTCTTCTGGTTGAAATTTTTCACATACTTCATCCATTTCGTGAACAAAGGATCGCTGAGAAGGTTATCCCCCACGTTGTCAAGGTCTAGCCACTTGAAGACCTTTTCTGGGGATTGGTTATTCGCCAGATATCCCTGTATCTTCTCCGTCTGGATTGTAATAGCAGCCTTTTCCATGCTGGGGAACTTCATGGCTGCTCGGAGGAATTGGTTCAAAGCTTTGTCCGAGAAGCGCGGCTCCAGCGTCGTCAACAGCGTAGTCGCCTGACCGGGGTTCTCCTTCAGAACCCTATGTACGAGACCCACGTGTTGAGGAGAGGATCGCCGGTAAAGTGAAATTGCATACGGAGATCTAGTAGGTTGTGTACGTCGTCGACAGATTTCCCGTTGCTCAACCACATCTCCCGCTGCGCCGACTCCGATTGCTTCGCTACATTTCCCGTTGCATCTGTTGTTTTCGCCTTATGAAGCATCATCGCCACATTGATATCGCCAAACGTCCGTGTTAAAGCCTCGATCACTGTCGACTTCTCTTGGGGATACTTTGTGCTGTAAGCATTCGTGTACTTGAGCCAGGTGTTGAAGAGCGGGCTTTTCATGAGAGTACCCGCTGTCCTGCCGAGACCGAGTTCTACCAACGCGTCATCCGGTGTTTTTCGACTGCTCAGCCAAAGGTGAATCAGTTCATTCTGTATCTTGGTGGCGATGGTTTTGGATCCTCCCCCACTTATCACCTCGTCGGTCATTTTGAATAAAGCGCCATCACTGTAGTACTTCCTGAGCGCCGGGGCTATCAACGCCGGGTTTTCAGGATACTTTGCGTTGAAATCGTCCACATACTTGGCCCAAGCATCGCATGAAATACGTCGTCAGGGGTCGTTGCAGTGGCTATCCAGTGTTGCATTAGCTCCTTTTGCAGTTTCGTGGCGAGGTCCTTCGTGCTCGAGATCTTCTCGCCTTGTTCGATCATTTTGTACAGGGCAGCGTCGCCGTAGTGAACAGTCAGTGTCGAGAACGCGGACGTTCCCTTCGTGGGGTTCTTGGCACTCAAATCGTCGACGTACTTCAGCCATTCGGTGAACTGGGGATGGTACAGCAGCCAGTTTCCGGCCTTGTTAAGACGCATGCGAGCGAAAACTGTGTCAGCAGGTTTCCCCTCGGTGAGCCATTTCTGAAGGCGCTCGGGGGTCACTTTCGAAGACGAGAAAAATGTTTTGGCCTTTTCGGCGATGGGCACGGACAGCCCTGCTCTCTCCTCGCCACCGCCATCGATGGCGTCGTCATCGTCGACGACAGCGCTAGTTCGTAAAAACCTCGTCGTGGAGATACCACTTTCGCTCGCAGTGTGGACACCAGCCCAAGTGGAAAAGTCGGACACGGGGAGTGTGGGGCCTGTCACCGACGTCTCTGCACCAATTGTGGACACCAGCCCAAGTGGAAAAGTCGGACACGGGGAGTGTGGGGCCTGTCACCGACGTCTCTGCACCAATAGGCGCGAAGAAGGCAAGAAGGGCCAAGAACATCAGCCAGAGGAGGCTCATCGTTCGACTTGGAGGTCTGACGACTCTTCTTTTGTCAGTGAAGAGCGAGTTGATAAATGCTAGCGCCTTGAAATGCTTAAGAAGTTCACAATGTAGCGGAGCCGTTATTTCAACACTGTCCGGATACAGTATTGCGGATCAGTAACACTGCATAAAATTGTTACTACGTGTTAAGTTAGTAATCTTTTAGTTCGCAGCCGCGTCGTAATCTTAGTAATCTTTTAGTTCGCAGCCGCATCGTAATCTTATTAATCTTTTCGAGGATAAATTACAAGATCCTCATGAGCATAAAACAAATGCTGGCTACATGTACACTGTATTAATACATACAAATGGTGTTTCAACCCAACTTCCAGATTTGCCGACCAGGACACAAGCGGAAATGAAGAAGCTGCTGAAAGCTGGCAGCGCTTGAGGTTGCTATCTGTTTGAACACTAATATGTTAGTTACGCAGAGAAACTGACTGTTGTCTTTGACACTCCAGAAGGCGGCCGCACCACGCTCACACCACGAAGTGCAGCGGCGGCTGCTCGATGCGCTTGGTGACCATGAGGTTGGACCGCTCGATGGTGCCACTGCGACAGCGACGGCGCCACGAACTGCCACACGCCCCCTCCATCCATACCGCCCAATCGCAAGCCCGGAGACTGCAGCCAGCAGCTCCCGCGTGAATCGCGGCGCCACCTATACTGTACGCGTAAAGCGCTGCGGATCCCAGAATGGGGAAATTCTCGGGAGAGTCTGAGCCAGGCCTCGCCAATCCTGTATAAAACTATATTTGAGTACTTCAGTAATATCTAATAATTGGGGTGCATAACGTTTATAATATAAGGCACGTGTTGCTGCGCCCAACTCACCGCGCCTTTTTTTAGTTTAAACTTACTGTTTGTATTGAATGTCTCACACCTGCCTTTAACCTAGCCCTCCTGGGGACCGATGTCATCGCAGGCTTGGAATTTTTATGTGACTTTCACCCCCTCCTTTTCCAGTTGGGTGCAGCACTCACTTTCATAATATAAACGTCATGCTACAGTGCAGGCAATAAATATAGGCACGCATTGCTGCACCCATTCTTTTTTTATTATCAAAAATTATTTTTTTTTCTAAATTTTAAATTATAACAAATTTCAGGTAAAAAAAATAAGTAATAAAAAAAACTGGGTAACATGGGACGGGGCAATAACACCCGACCGAAGCCCACCTACTAATAAAGAACCAACTGAGACCAACTGAGACCCATGCGCACCCCAACCCAACACAAACGACACCCAAACAAAAAGACACAGACTATACGACTATACGTATAACCGGATCCCGGAGATCCGACGAGCATAGTCGTGGATCAGGATACGGGTGCACGTGGTGCCCATTGGAGGATGGTGACGGGTCAGTAGCAGCAGGACTGGGAGAACTGCAGCAGAATATTTACCACGAAAAAATAGCCCGTACGCGAGCGGAGACTACCATCGTTAGAATCGACATTTTTCTCTCCGTTGTTTTAACTCACGCATGCTTGAACGTCGTCGCTCCTTTAGTAATGCGTGCTTGATAATATTCGAGCAAAGAGAAACGTATATTTCGATATTTCAGCTTAGAAAAAACGTTTGCTTGCTCAGGGGATGGTTGTGCTCCAAGCACGTTGAAGTATTCATCAATGCAAACTTAGGCCATTAGCATTTACAACTTGAACGCATGCATTGAACTAGGAGAAAAAAAAATTCATATTAGATTAGCCCAACCCACCACCAACTGAGCCCAATAGAGCATCAACTGATCCTAACAGAACCCAACTGAGCCCAACTGAGACAACTGATTCCAAATCGGGTTAATAAGCCTACCTGTGCTTCACACTCCATCAATCTCGACTGCTGCCGCTTCCTCTTCCCCTTGCCGCGCGACTTGTACTTGCCTGCATGGGTGCACACGAAGGTCTTAGCATAGTTGACCCAGCACAATAACTATTAGTACCACATACTTAAAGTGTAGCACATACCTGGTACGTGTCCCGTTCGTAGGCTGCCAGGTAGTCATGAGGGTCGACCCAGGAATCAAACTGCGTCTTCTGCAGCGGAGGAGCCACGACAGCTGTCCCCTAGTTCTCCTCGCTGCCTTCGACGGGTTCGCTGCGTGAGGTGGACGGACGGCCCGACCGCCGATGCTTCGACTGCGATGGGTGGCTGCATCCAGTACTGGACATGCCCTCGGAAGAATCCACCCACTCCTCGTCGGAGCTGTCGCTCCCCGCCAGTGCTCTCACCTTGGCCTTCACGCGGAGGTCGCGCGGCATCCTGTCCCTGATTTCTCCCTCGGATTGCAAAAATGAGTGGCGTGGGGCGGTATACCCGCTATACCCCGTATACAAGCCGGACGGATGAATCGTAGGGGAGGGGTTACTTTTTTCACCTATCCCAGTTGGGTGCAGCACTCACTCTCATAAATATAAGAACGACGCCTTTTTTCCAAATTTTGACGCGCCGGTATCTAAGAGTAAGATCGCCTTCTCATTGTTGATCTTGCCGGTGATCTTGGCACTTACCCGGCGAGTGATGTTTCCAATATCCCCTGGATTCCCCCGGGAGGAGATCGGACATCACGATGCCAGATCTGCGATGTTCGCTGACACGGGGCAGGCTTCGATCGGGGATCACGATGTCAGTAGTGACTTCACCATTAGCTGGCTTAAACCTCTGAGCTGTTTCCAATACCCTCGGGAGTCTCCAGAATGGAGATCTAAAGGTACTTCTGTGTCAGACCGGCTGAATTCATTCGACCGGTGAAGACTCATGATCGTAGCGGCAGGTCTCGCGTGCTGATCACATGTATTACTGCATAGATCTGGCCGTCCCCTTAGTCGATCTACAGTGTTCTTGTTCACAAATGCATAGATGCAATATCTAGAACGCTCGGCTCATACCGGATTCCAAACCGGCGAGCGTCCTAGTTTAACATCTTCTCCGCGACCGCAGGCAGCATGCCCGCGTGCTTTGCAGGATTGTACCACTGACGGATCTGATTGTAGAACTCTTCCATTTGGCATCTGCCCATGTCATGTAGCTCACCGCATCCGCGGCAAACAAAGAGACAATGATCTGTCGGATGACCTCTCTTCACACACTTTTGACAGGTCAAACGCCTCCAGCAATCACGATCAGTGTGCTTGCGAGACCCGCAATGCGAGCAGCGGCTACTGCGATCCGATCCATCATGCTGGGTGTCAGATTGATGGCTCGATTGGGGTGGATCGTAGCCGATCCGGCCACGTCGAGCTTGATCTGACGCCGAGGGCCCGCCCCCAGTGTCATAAGACTTTTCATCAGCTGACGTAAGGTAGATCCGGCGAAGATCACCTTCGGAGTTTGATCCGTCTGATCCAGTATCCGACTCTGACTCTTGTGCCGCGATCTGTACTGCATGCACGGGGCGCTTGATCGAGGTAGTTGGTGCCAAGGTTGGTGCCTTCTGGTGGTACTTCGATCCGAAGGCTGATCGATTCTGTCTGCTCTTCGCGCGTTCTCGAGCTCGCAATACTTCATCCAGGTCGTCGGCATCCGCGAGTCGTAACAGGGTCAGCTGATCGGCCAGATCGGGATTTTCCAGAGTCTCAATGAAATGCTCAACATGTTCACGGCGAGTCTTGGAATCGCCATCCTTGATCTTCAATCTCGCACGGAGCGCCGCGACATTCAGTCGATAGAGGTAATCTAGTGGAGATTCGTCCGACCTTTTGCGGGAGTGGTAATACTGCCAGGTTACTGATACTCCGAGTCCGCAGTACTGGATCTGGAAGTTGCGAAGCAGATCACTCCACTTGTTTGACTCAACTGTCGGTATCAGTTCTTGGCGGGGCCAGTCAGCAGATCGGCAAAAGTCAGACACTTCTCTTCATCTGTAGCTCGGTCTTTTAGGAGCGCAGATTTTACCGTGCTAATCCACGATCTGGCCCGATCTTCGTCCTGATCCCTTCCCGTAAACTCCTTAAGATCTGGGATTGCCGAAATGCGGACTCGCTGGATCATCGAGGAGCCTGATGGTCCGGAGGCAGTCGTGGCGACCGCGGCGCGAGCAGGCGTTGGGAGATCAATGTCGTCTGGGTCGTATTCCCAGTGAGAGGGATTACGATCGCGAGATCCGGTGGATTCCATCTCCACATCTTGTGATGGGACATTCTGAATCACTTTCACGGCTGCGCTTGGTGCCTTCGCCTGATAGTGTTCCTTTAGGAATCTCTTCATCGCGGCCTGGAAGTAAGACTCCAATCAACTGGTCGATTCCTCCGATCTGGTGGCACAGACGGTTTGATCAGTCGGTGTCGGCCTCGGCTTCCGTGATCTCGATCGCGACCGCTCTTGTCGTAATTTCTACGATCGCGATTCAAGCATGACCGCCTCGGATGGGCCAAGTGATATGCGCTGAGGTTCGGACGACGTATCCGACCCGGGTTCAGCTGCCGAAGGTAGGGTGATGAGGCCCGATATCCCGTCGAGCCGATTGGAGGTGACGACCTTGGAACTGGGACCACGGGGCCCGGATCCGTCGGGATCTCACCCACCTGTGCCTTCCATCTGTTGAAGAGATTCTGAATCGTCGATTGAATCACGTCTAGTTCTAGATCGAAGAAGTCATTCGCGTCGAAGGCTCCGGCCACGAGACTAGCATCCTTCAGCAGACCCAACAGGTTCTTCACCGCGGTCAGCTTGCTGTTTGTCGTCTTGGGAGCTGAGATCGGATCCTTGGGATCACCGATCTGCTTCAGGTTCAGGGTCCGCATCACCAGATCTTGTTGCAGGAAGTCTCGCAGCTCCTTCTGGCGGTATATATGCTCCAGATCGGCTTCCGACCAGCCAAGTACGACGTTCTCGTGATCTTCGTCGTCCAGGTCTGGGACCTTCATCTTCCTTCGCACGGCCTTAGACTTCGTCGACATCGCGATCAAGGGGTGTCGATCAGGCTTGATCGACGAATCTGCGAATGCATACCGGTCTGATCCGGCTTTAGTTTGTTTTGTTAGTAGATATCGACTTGCGTCGAGATCCACCGGGGTCCCCGAAGCGACCTGGGGAGGAGGTTGTGGTTTATCTTCTAGATCTGTCTCCAGATCGCCCTCGATTCTGTCGGCAGAGGTCCTCCCAGCACTCTGTCGATCCGCGGATCTTGCTTCGTTCAGCAGCATCTTCGTCTATCCGAGCTCCGACGACGATACTTCCCCTGGTTCTTTCTTCACTTGTACATCTTCTGCAGACTCACGGTGAAATCCGGAGTCCCCAAGAGATCCGGGAACGCGCACCATTGTGGTGTAGCGGGATCAGCCAAAATCTGGTTGAGGCTTGATCGAGCTTCCCACCAACGCCCAGACACCGACTAACGGAGGGGGTCCCCCTTTAATCCGTGATCAGCTGAACTGTTCTCACCTTGTGTACCCGTCGGTGGGCTGGATCTGCTCTCTCGGGGCTCCGAAGATGCAGCACTTGGTGAAGATTGATGGTCTTGGCAAGACGCGGGGATGGGGTTGGAGCAGCGCGGAAATCATCGCTCTGCGTCCGATTATATGCCTCGATCGAGTCAGATCGAGGGGTCTGGATACAATCCGAGACCTGTAGTTGCCTTTTCCTGGTGTGTTGGTTAGTTTGTCGCCTCCTATGACGAGATCTTGATTGTTGAGAGAAGACACGATCGCCAGCCAAACTGTTAAATCTGGTCGATCGGACACTTACGCCAGAGGGTGAAGTGTGAAGCAGAAGAGCTGAAGCAGCTCGTAACTGAGGGCGCCGACGCCCTCAGCGCTAAGTCGAAGAAGGAACGCTTCGACGAGCAGAG
>JAIKVD010001175.1:0-12316 GCA_024679075.1 Phytophthora uliginosa | reverse complement strand
CGCCGCTCCAAGGCGCCGGCGCTGCGCGTGGCCAGCACGGACAAGGACGATGCGCGCGTGGACGACGTGCAGGAGAAGAAGCGCGAGATCGCCGCCAAGAACCAGAAGGAGCAGGAGCAGAAGAACTCGGAGGCGTCCCCCGCGCTGGACGAGCCCAGCGGCAAGAACCGCGTCATGATGTCGCCCTTCCCGTCCCCCATCTTCGGCGACCACCTGTCGCTGTCCCCCATGGGCAAGCGCCTGCCCGGAGAGGAGGACGACCACCTGGAGGAGATCGAGCTGTCGAGCCTCAAGATCGGCAAGTACGACGTGAGCGAGATCGAGAAGCACACGCTCATTATCGACCCCAAGCTGCCGCTCTACTGGGCCGCCATCTCGGGGACGATCGGAGGACTCTCGGTGCTGCTCGCCAAGTGCGTCGTGGAGCTCATCTCGTCCACGGTCTCGGGCGACAACCAGTTCAGGTACTTCGGCACGTACGTGCTGTGCGCCGGCATGGCCAGCACGCTGCTGACCCAGACCCACACGCTGAACCTGGCCACCATGAGCGGAGACACCATGTCGTCGTACCCCGTGTTCCAGGGCTTCTGGATCACCATGAGCAACATCAGCGGCGTCGTCTTCTTCCAGCAGGCGCACAACTTCACCAGGACGCAGTGGATCATGTTCCCGATAGCTATTGTGCTCGTGGCGCTGGGCATCTTCCTGGTCTCGAAGCACGAGAAGTTCGGCAATTTTGTCAAGTACTCGATCGCCATGCCCATCAGCCTCAGCAGCCCGCGCCAGCACGACATCGTGGCGCAGTCGTTCGTGTTCCGTGTCTCGACTCCGCAGAAGCTGCAGGAGGAGGATTACGCCAGCAGCACGGAGAGCAGCAGCCCCGACGAGCACTCGCGGCGGGCGTTGGAAGTAGTATAGGCTAGCTGACTCGCGTCTGTTTGCCACTTTAATGAAACCCGGAAGAAGGGGCTGATGTCTCTAGTTGATTTGGCTAGTAGTCGTTGCGAGCGCCTGTCCGGCTGCATGTAAATGTACTCTTCGTGTCGTGAACCTCGTTCTCGTTTGTACAATTTTGTTGTTCTAAGAATTTAACTTTGGCTTCTACATGTAGTGCCCGTGTCGTCTTCACAGTATAGCGCCTTGGATGTGAGATAACGCGATGGCAGCTTTCTCGTGGGTCGGATCGAGCTCAAGAATGCGGCGCAGCTACATGGAAGTGCAAAAAATACAACGTCGGTCAGATATTTTACGACAGTTTTCAGGGACAGCCCCAAGACGCACCAGTCGTTGCGCTTCTTGCGGCCGGTCCAGATGCAGCAACGCCAAGGAATAGTTGTAGATGGCCTTGGTGTTGCTAGGCTGGATGCGCTTTGCCTGCTCGAAAGACTCCAACGCCTCCGAAAACTTGTTTTTTGCCATCAACGCCGATCCGATATTTACGTGAATTGAAGCGAAACTCTGTCCGCCTGGAATGGCCAACGCTTTCTCGTAGCACTCAATGGCGAGACCGAGGTGGTTTTCCTTCTGACGCTGTAGACCCTCAGCGTACAATGCCTGGATCTGCTTCAATGCTTCAGGGTCGGGAGGCTCCTTCGCGACTTCTGTGCTACCAGTATCGATGTCGTGAGAGCTGTTCGAAGAGAAGAGTCTGAATGCTGAATGTCCCATTGACTGCAACGATCTGCTGGAGCTTAGGAGCTGGCTGTTGGTCGCCAAACTGGGATGCCGAACACCAGCACTAGCACTTGGAACCTTCGTCTTGCTTGCTTCTTTACCCGGTGGAATTAGGGGGGAAGACGTTCTTGTCGCTCGGCTTGCTGCTTGAGGAATACTTCGTGAGAAGTTGCCAGGCCTACTGCTACCTTGAGTTTGGATCTGCCGATGGGCTCGTGCTGATAACGGGATCTGCTTCCGTTTAGTTCCTTCAGCATGCAAATTTCTCTTCGTAATTTTACCACTGGAAGTCGCACGTGGAGTTTTCTTTTCTGATGCTTGCGTAATGTTCTCACTTGATGAACTCCTACGAGGTCGAGGATAGGCTTGTCGAGCCAATGTCCCTCGAATACGACGCTGGATGGTTGTGGCTGCTTTGATTTCTGTTGACGTTGCAGCACTGCCAAGATCTTGAGCCGAAATATCGTGTAGCATGTCAAACAATTCCCCGTCTGACGCAATTGTAGCATTATCACTGCGACTTGGCATCATTTTGCCTTCGGACTCATCGTCGCCATCGAAGTCGTCTTCATACGATTCCTCTTCGTCGTCCTCTTTCTCCTCGGTCTTCTTTTCCTCCTCCTCACCCTTCTCACCATCCTGCTTTTCCTCTTTCTCCTCAGCGACTTCAGTAGTTTCATCATTTAGCTCTGCATTTTGTGCTGACCGGGCTGTAGATATTGTACAAGTATTGTCTGCGATTAATGACGACTCTGGTCCCAGAGCGCAGTTTTCAAGCAGCGTTGGTGGCTCAGTAGGTCTCAGAGATAATGGTTGGGTACGAGGCAGCTTCTCCGTCTGTGCCCGTTGAACCCGCTTCGGAGCACAGAGTTTTCTACGGAAACCTCCAGCGCTGAAGCTTCCTTGACGTGGCAGTCGCTTTGAAAGCGGCGATGGTTCGACAAAAAATGATCCGCCAGAGTAAATCGCGGTGGCCAGAGATCTCGAGGTCAAATCAAGAGGCAATGACTTCCGCGATGGACTTGATGAAGGACGACCGCGTCGCTCTTGGTGACCACCGGGTTCTACTTCATTTTCCGCTACTTGCAGCGGTTGAACTATTGACTTTTTCAACTGTGGCACGAAGAGCAAGCGATAGTTTGCACTCAACTTGGGTGGATCCACTGTAAGCGCAAATGACTGTCGTTGGCGCCCTAGAGATCGCCCCAATTCGCGCTCCGACCCGCTCTTTTCAGAGGGAGGGGCACTAGTAAGCATAGCGCGAATTTGGGTCACTTCAGTCTCTGGGATCTCCGGTCGATATGAACGTCGAGCTGTTGAACATTTTCTGCTTGGTGACGGGGAAGCCACGGACTGTTTCGGCTTTGAGGCGCCAATTGCTGCGACGATCATGTCAGTGTAGGTGGCTGATTGTCTACGAAGCCTTGCTGCTTTTTCTGCTTGGTAAGCTTGAATGTTGACTGAGAGCATGGAGTCCTCGATGGTATGGACAAGATTGGAGGCAAGCAACACAAGGCGTTCATGGGTACCGTGCACGGTAGCATTCTTCAGGAGCAGCTTCTCGAGACTAAACTGCACAGAAGAACCAGAGAGATTCATTACTCCAAGTAGAAACTCAATGTGGAGAAAAGCTAAACAGGTTTTACTTTGCTTACCTCACTCATCATGTAGGCGTACACTGACGATTCATCCGCCACGGCCGCTAAAATGCTCATAGCGCAAACCTATTGATACAAAAAAAAAGAGTTAGGATCGCTCTAGGTGCACGATGTACACGCCTGCGTTCGTGCCTGTACATCCGTATTGAATCGAAACTCGCGCAATATACTCGACAGTTCGGGAATGAAGCCAACGTCCACCATTTCCTTGAGGACAGGTCGCTGTCCATTGTCGTCCCTGTCATTAGCGTTGATGAAGCGTAGAATACTGTGCAAAATGTCGAGTTGCTGAGGAGCTTGCTGCTTGCTGGCCTGAAGCGCGCGAAGAACTGCAGCCATGTGCTCCTGGCTGGCACTGACGCGGCGCTTTCTCGCTCCATCAGGTAGCCCTTTTTCCAGTAGGTCTGTTGTTGACACGATAGAAAGTTGGCGTCCCAAGTGGCGGCTATTACGTCGCCCTGCCAACCGTAGCGGTATTCCTCTCTCAGCTCCCTGGGAGGGAACGTAGTGAACAGTATTGGTTACACCAGGACGAAGTGGCTCCAGCGCCCCACGTTTGCTCTCTCCTAGCCCTGGCCCAGCTAGCGTCTTGGACTTCGCTAGCACGCCCAGCAAAAACGCACTAGCCTTGGATCGGGGGACTCGAGACGGATCGGTCACCGATGGTTGAATGTGCACGATGGTTGCAGACCTCTCCTGCAAAAATCTCGGCCGTAGCGACTTGTCGCCTCCGTTCTTTTTCTCTTCGGGAGGTGGCTGCAAGGTGACTCGCTCCACGGCACTCGAAGAGCGTCGTGTTAACCGTAAATGCGGCCGTACATTATTCACCGGCTGAACGACCGTCACCGTCATGGTGTCCGAATTCGAAGTGTTGGCTGGTTGAAGCTGCCTCCGCGGGCCTTGCTCTTCCACGCCGTCTACATCGTCCTCCACCTCTTCTTCGCCTTCTTCCTCCAGGGTCTGGATCGTTTTCCTGCTGTCTGCTCTGCTAGATTTCCGTGGCATCATCGTGTCTCGTTCTCCAAGGCTGCAATCGTACACGGAGAGTCGCGAGGTTCTTGAGAGAGACGAGCTGCAGTGACCAACTATTTGGCCATCACTCGCAAATATGAACACACTAAAAAAAGTATAAACGAGCTTATGGAAAATAGACAGGAGTTACTGGTGGGCCACCAGTAACTCCTGTCAAGATGCCCCACCACTGGTGGGGCATCCTTAGTACTTAAGTATTTTGTGGGTTCTAGACAAAATTTCCAAACCGGCCGATTCAATCGCCCCTTGCGTTGACTATAGTACCCATGTTGACTACAAAGTCGCGCTTCGTACGAAGAAGCTCTGAAATTTGGGAAGTTGTGGGACAGCGGGGGGCTACTTCATCGCCAGTGGTTTAACGTTTCATCGTATTGTGCCTTTCAGTCCTTTTGGCGAATCGGACTTGAAAAACTGCTTTCTTCATTGGCGCGGTTAGGTGTGCTCAGTTTTAGTTCTCCAAAAACTAGAAGTTAAAGTCAATTTTAATCATTTGTAAGTGAATACACTGAACACAACTCCGATAACAGGCTTTGACCGGACTGAAAAACTTACTTGATATGACCGAATGTCCGAATGGCTGGCGTACGCTCGGCATTCCGAGATTTAGTCAGAAGAAAGTTTAAGATGAAGTACTCAATAGACATGCGCTGGAGAGGCATCGTGCTCGTGTACGTGTACTCAATCGATACGGCTACAGTAGCTAGTGTACTCGGACTCTCCGAACGCAGCCTCGCACGATGGTACAAGCTACATGAAATGTTCTCAAAGCTGAGCCCCGCGCGAAGACGTCAAGGTGGCCTCGCAATGTGTGTGCATTTGTACAGGAGTATGCCGTATTTTTACTTTGAAGAGATTCGCTTCGAGCGCAGTTCAAGGACTCAATTAACGTCTCCGACTCTACAATCTGTCGGGCCCTACGGTTTGATCTCAAGCTAACTGGGAAAGTTCTCACTAAGCGTGCGAGGGAGAGCGTCCCCCGCGAAAGGCGTGAGTACGTCAGCCGGCTTTCTCCATTTTACAGTGGGCCAGACCAGCTTGTTTTCGTCGACGAAACGTCGAAAGATGGAAGGTAAGTCTATCCATGTTAATGCTTTTGTGCCTGGTCTAATTTTTCGATACTGTTACGAAGATCGGGGCTGCGTCGGTATGGCTGGTCGGCCAGGAATACACCGGCCCATGTTACTCTTCCGTTTAGCCGCTGCAAACGTGTTTCGGTGCTGGCTGCGATGGAAGTTTAAGGCTTTTTTTGGGTGGGGCGACGATGAAGGAACATTCACTCGGGCTAGTTTTCTGTAGTATTCAAGGCCAAAATTCTACCCTTCCTCAATCCCTAACCGATGCCACGGTCGATCGTGGTGATGGATAATGCGAAGATCCACATGTACAAGGAGATTCAGGAAATGATCCACGAAACAGACGCGCTGCTGTCTTTCCTGCCTCCGTACTCACCCGACCTCAATTTGATTGAAGTCGGATTCTCGTTGCTAAAACGCTGGATTCAACGCCACGTCAATATGGCGTTCCGCGAAGACCCACCCGCGGTGCTACGCGTCGCTATGTATTATTGCACTAGGCAGAAGGAAGAAGTCGGAGAGAATTGGTACAGTCACTGTGGTTACGTGCAGAACGCATTATCTATTAAAGAAATATAACTGCACAATGGTCTCAGTCAATGTTGTTGTCTTTAGCTATCTAAACGGGTATATGACCCGCAGGAGCTGACGTGGCAACTTCCGTGGGCTCTCGAAATGGAGGTCGTAAGCTCCTTGGTCGCGTAGAAGGCGGCCACACGTGGCATTTGTTCTTGGATGCGGGCAGCCGTTGTCCTCCGAAGTGTTGTAGTGTGCTCGGCCGGCTTGGACACGTAGATGTAGAGCTCTAATATGAACCTAGCTTGACCCCCGTTGCGCAGCCTCGCCTTGTACCAGGCCGTATCTTGCTGGACTCGCAATGCATCGCCGTCGCCGCATAACACCTGGAAGTCTTTCTGAGACGAGTTGTTTGTCGGCTTGAAGTACAGGACAAAATTGGGTCTCCACTGGCCAGGTAGCTTGCTCTCGAAATGCTCCTCGATTTTTGCACGTAGCACGCGGTAGCCTTCTGCATCTTTGAACACAAACGAAGGAGATGGAGGTACTTTGTTTCTGCCCGACGCATAGGGCTTTCCATTCTTGATGAAAAAGCGGCACGATATACTCTCGGGAAGGGGAGTGGTTAGCTCCATTGAAAAACCTTTAGTGAACACCCACTTCATTAATCCTTACCGCACAGTAGCTACCAGTGGCCTTTAAAGCCCCCTTCACTCACCATTGAATCCGTTATCACCTCTGCTGCTGCCACTTATCACCCCTGCTGTCTTGCTTTCTGGTCTGCATCTTCCGCTCCTTTACCGCTGGAAGTCGGCAAGCTGGTCGAGTTATTCTGCAAGCTGGTCAACTAAATTTGGTATATTGATTATTGTTAGCTTACATGACTGCGTACTGGAACCGTCCCGACGCACTGCTCTTCCTTGACTTGCATCTTCACCCATATGAGTCGTGCCTCTTCCAAGCGCACACATCAACCGCCACCAAAATTTGCCTTCGGGAGGGGTCGAACCTCCAACATCCGCGAACGGGACTTTTACGTTAAGCTACGCAGGCATTTGGGTGTAATGGCAGCCGGGAGGCTAGGGTAGGTGCAGCTGTCGATCGCCGTCCTTGGCTGTGTCGTCGTCCTTGGCAGCGCCGTGCGTCGTCGCCCTTCGGCTTGAACCCCAGGGAGCTAGATTCTGAATAAGGCAGAGGCGCCGCGCCTCAGTCGCGTGGTCGCCTCCAGCGGGGATTGGATAATATCGATAGGGTTTGGGTATGTTTTCCCAAACCCTATCGATATTATCCAATCCCCGCTGGACGCGTGGACGCCGCACAGCACTTTGTAAAGCCCGATTTTGCTTCACAAGTGCCAACTTAGCACTTGCGAAGCATCGGTAAAAGACGGAAAGGCACAATACATTAAAACGTTTTTAAAAACGATTTTTGTTTGATGATAATGAGGGGTTATCGTCCCTGCCACACACTGGGGCCGGGACCCGGTCTTTGACGCAGCTGAAGACCGGGGGGAAATAAGTGGTATTCGAATTTTAGCCACTGATTTGCAGTCATACTGGCTCAAAGCCACGGAAAGACACTATAGCACGAGCAGGAGCCAAGCCAAGTGAAGATGCGTTGCCACCGTGGATTTTGGGCGTTCGCCGGTGATCATGGAGCTGAAGTATTTGATGATGCAGCAGAGTTTGCACGAAAGCAAGCTGGCCTTGACCAACTCGGGATAATAAGGCCGCAGGGAACTGGCTGCGGAGCCGTGCAGGGAGGTATCTACGCAATCGCTGGCTTTCCAAACTACCTGAAACCAGGCAGCCGTACTTCGACGAGAACCCGGACAGCAGCTTTCCCCTTGACGACAACCCCAAAGGCATCACTGAAGGTCGCAAAGATCGCAGCCGCTATCCTAGAATGATCTGCGCGGATTTCGAAAGTTTATTTTCGAATTTGTGATAGGAAAAATATAATCGCGCCACCAATAAACATTACCGTACTTTACATGGAAGGAGCACTCGGTTTCTATATTGAATGAGACTCCGAGCCCAGACGAAAAGCTCGAGTTCATGTTTAACAAACTAGGACAAGACCCTCGTCTACCAAACCATCAATTCTTCGAACAACACCTGAACTACAAGAAGCAGTTCTCTCCTCCTGAATCAGAAAAAAGACAGCTGAAGTGCTCGAGGATAAGTAATAACTTTGAATGAATATTAACAGGATGAAGACATATTTGCGGCCTGAGAGCGCCTCCTAACTTAAAAAATGCCATTTGTGATTTCGTCATAGCATTGCATTTATGAAGTACGGTACAGTGCATCAAACTGGAGACAAAGTTCCATAACACAGTACATATGTACTGAATTACTAGTATCCCGGAAGGTAAACTCTTTACTCGTCTACTGTAGTGTAGTGTAAGCTCGCATGCCGACTGAATGGTTAGCTTTTTTATGATCTTATTCGGACAGGACATGGCTTTTGGTCTGGTGGTGTTTTTCAGATCGAACACCCTGTCATGATGAAAGACCAGTCAATGTTAGATCTGATGCATGGAATCAATGTATTTAGTAGTGCTAGCTACTAAACTGAAAGACATGTTAGCTATATAAGCTGGGGGGGGTGAATCGACACGCTACACGACCACTTCCAAAAAACCTGCAAGTCCACCTACAACACCACAAAACAATTTTGTCAGTAAACTTGAGCGATATGCTACCATGAAATAGTGCCTACCCCCAGACGAGCTGCATGCATCCCCATCGAATTCAAAAGAGAAGTCGTCCAAAGTGTCGTCGCCTTCGCTACTGTCGTCGTCACTGTCGTCCGACGCATTGGAATGAGTATCATCGAGATCGTCGTTGGCGACAGAACTGCCGTTGTCTCCTTCGTCACCTGAGGCGCCATCGTCGCTGTCAGCGGGATCAACATTCGACAGGTCTACCGAGGCTGGTAGCTCGAAGCTTGGAAGAGATCGCTGAGCCCTCCGGCGAAGGCCTATCGTGGTGTGTAGTTGTTTTCGGACATAGTCCACAGATATCTCGCGGATGGTCCTGACGAATGTTGGCATATCTGGATGCGTTTTAAACGCAGCATTGAGCTCTCGGTTGAAACGTTCTAGGGGATTATTTGTACGTACCACTTAACATTCCATTCTTGCACAGAATATCGCTCCAGCCATGTCTTCCTGAAGTATGTCCAGAACGATCTCCACTTTGTTTCGAGTAGTGATGCCCAAGGCGATTGCACCTCGCCTTAATCTCTGCTTTCACCCACGCAATCCCAACGCCCTCCACTTTATCCTGCTCGATAACTGTGAGAATGTCCAACACTCCTCTCGCCATAGCGACACTCACTTCGCGGTCGGGGATTTGCAACTTCTTCATCTTTCTTCTGAGCGCTTGTTTAAAATGAAAAAGGCATGCGATCACCACTGCGTTGGGATACTGGGCTTGCACACCTTTAATTAAGCCAAGCTCAAAATCGAAGACGACTTCAGCTGGTTGTAGGTTGTTATCAGTGCTCTTGATAATTTGGTCCAGAAGCTCCCAGTACGTTTCTTCGCTGCGATTGCTGCAAGGTTCATAGTATACTGGTACAAATAGGCAACGTGCTCGGTCTTCTGCCATCACTACCACACGCTGATGGAACCCCTTCGGGACGCATCGAAACGTTCCATCGACGAAAAGTGTCACACTGTGAGCCGAGAGAGTTTCCATTAGGGCCGGATGAGCCCAACCAATAAGTCGATTTGTTTTTGCATTTGCCTTCTTGTTTGGCGTCACCAGATGGAATTGGAAGAATGATAGTTTAGTGCGCGGCACCATTGAAAGTGGAGCTACCTCGACAACTCCGTGCAGTTCACCGCCGAAGTATCTCCGCTTGAACCGGAAAACTCGACTTACAACCTGTTCTTCGGTCAGACCTTCGACTACTCGATCGTCATCAGCTGAATAAAAAGTTGTGCAAACTTTTTTCCAGATGTCGGTTGCTGACATCCCCAGTTCACTCGTGGCCAGCCGGTCCGTCATTTCCTTCATCGCGACTGCAACGCTCACAGTGTGGCCTTTTGCGCTGACCGGTGGCGGGCATGTATGAGTACCCACAGAGACCAATGGATCTGGCATCCTTAGCTCCAGCGTAGCTTCGCACTTCGTGTTGCGGAAGCCGCTGCATCTGTAGACAGTCTTCCGCTTGGAGCCCCAGTTTCGTGTATACTTGTAGCCGCGGTGGTAGCGTACTGTGCGAGAGCCTCGGGTTTTCGTAGGAGTACTTGCAGGACGAACGCAGCGTTCCTCAACCACTTCCACTGGTTGCGGCAAGGAGATGCCCGCAGGTAGACAGGAATGACCACTGGTGCATTCATTGGCTGCATGCAGACGCTTCATCTCCGCCACGCGCTTGATCATCTTCGCGCTGTGGTCGTTCAAGTTGTTGACGCGGTCCCCGGTGTCTCTCGGACCACCTCGCCATGTTGGAGACGGCGGTGGTCTAGAGCAGCACGTGCGAGCTTGTGCTTTGTGAGTAAAATTGAGGAATGCTATCTAGCGAGTGCAAGCGGTTTGAGCGCAGTGGAGACGAAATTTTCAGACTCTAGCCAGTGTCCGTACGCAAGCGCAATTTGTCAACGAGCGGCCTCAATGGATGGCGCCGATGCACTAGCCCCAGCGACGGCCACACAGGCAGTGTGCCCTTCCGCGCAATTAGCGACTAAGCCGGTTACGACAAGGCAGTTAGAACAGCGTCAGTGCACAACCCCGGTCTTTGTGAAATCGTCGACCGACAAATCATCAGATCAAACTCCATGTCCTGTCCGAATAAGATCATAAAAAAATTCTACCCGACTGAATCTGTGCATGCCATTGATATTGATAAATGCGTTTATCTCTGTGAGCAGGATTATATGCAATCACATTGTTCACCTGACCGGAGGTTTGCTTGTCGCTCGTCACCAAATGTTCTGTCGGTCGTCACGCTGCAGCAAAGACCGCAGTTTAAAGTTATCCCAGTACCCGCAACACGTCTAAGTTTGAGCGTGGCTATGATTTGGCTTCGGAACTCTGCTACATGAGTGGATGGATAAATACGCTTTAATCTATTATTTGAGTAGAATTGGATGAACACCCAATATGTGTTCATCCAATTGAAGAAAACGAGCGTCGGCCTCGTGACATTCATGCAAGGTGCTCGCATCGCCACAGAAGTGAACGTCCGGGTGATGAACAACACCGAGCTCCCGGTATTACTGGCAGGCAATGAGCACAGGTCGTCCGATGTGGTGGACAGACTGCAGCAGTACACTACGCCTATGTATAATTAATAAGTCAAGAAGAACGTAACTTCTTCGTCGAGTGCAAGGGACTGATAGCCAATACAAGGGAACACTTGCAGATGCATGTGGTTGATCCACAAGGTTACACGAATGCCGTTCTTGTCCGATTGTCCAAAACTCCCCGACAAAGGTCCCGCGAGACAATTTTGCTCGGGCTATGTATATACCATCTGCTTTTTGATAAGGTTTTCGACATTATACTTGATTTTACTATGAATGAAATCTTGTGAACGATCCCTGCACCAATTGCGCTCATAATCCACAAATTCTTGGGCAAAATCGACGAGCATCAAATGATTTCGTATAAATTGTACAAAGAGGAGATAGATTTAAGCCTCATAGTTATAATCGGTGAGCTTTTTACTTAGTACTCGCGCCAAGCGTTCTTTCAGTAATGCATTCGTTGTCGAGATATCTTTAAAATACCTGTACGCCCGACTATGTTGATGCTCTTATCGCGCCATTTGTTTCACTAACATCGATAACAATACCTTCTTTGTTGTGATCGCAATCGTTTTAGCTGCATTCTACACGAATTTTGCTTCGTTTTAGTGGTCTTACGGGCTGCGTAGGGTCAATATTTGCAAAGTTATTGCTAAAACTATTTTTTTGGTGTATCGGTTCATTTCGCCAGTACGATAGGGACTTCGCAGCGTTCTGCAAAACCCGTTGTAACATCATCTTGTTGATGCCCACGTCTTAGAATGTTGTCCTCTCTAGATAAGCTACATCTAAGACCAAAGACCCGGTCTTATATTTTTTTGAAAAGCAGGATGGGACGTGTCTTACCCAATCAGCGCCCGAGGTTTGTTTTTTCGTCCCGCTGCCATAGGGGCGACACCCCTCCTCGTTAGGGGTGACACCCCCTCGTCCCACGGGGCGATTATGTGGCGCGGTCGCGGGATACACCAACTAACGGCGGGATGACCGACCCCGCGTGGCCATTCTCCGCGCCAAGTTCATTCTTGCCACCGAGTCCGCCCCCAACGAGCCCTCCGCCCCGCCGCCGCTCAGCTGACGCCAAATGCCCCGCCCCTGCCGAG
>JAIKVD010001174.1:0-12317 GCA_024679075.1 Phytophthora uliginosa | reverse complement strand
TCGGCTGAGCAAGTGCGCCACGCGCGACGAGGGGCGGCGGTGTACAGACATTGAGCTCTGGACGCCGCCCAGTAGGCGGTGGAAGCGAGGTTGACGTTGGTCATGGTGCAACAAGCACTACGACGGCACTGACATACATGCACTTGTTCAAAGCTGAGTCAGACACCACAATCGAGACTGTTCCATGACTGGATACGTGTACATATCTAAATAACAGAGAGTCAAGAAACACTTTGCAAGTACAAGTGGAATGCAACTTGCTATTTTTCAAGCTTCGAGAGGTTCATGTTAGAAAGCGGTACACGTAAATGACCACCCTCGGTACAGGCTAAATAACATACCACCCATTTGTCAGCAAGGTGCGTCCAATTTGCTGCACTTGGCTTGACTACAGTGTCAGATGCGCCGTGCGAGAAGAGCAAGCTCTTTCGAGCTAAGAGAACACATGCAATCAACCAACGAAGCCTCCACCCAAGCATTACATAAACTCATCAATAGCCTCGAAACTGCAGTCCGTTGTCGCGCATAAGAACAATGCTGTAGCCTTCCATAACCTCTCTGTCGCGGCGCCACACACTATGCCGTGTAGCTCGACGCAAAAAAGCACCATACACACGACAGCATTTTGCCATTCTTGTCTAGAACGGGTAGGCATATAAATATATATGATATATCGTTCTGCTGTACATTCATGTGGGGAGGGGGGGTATCCTAGCAGTCGAGTCGAGGAAATAGTTTTTGAGAATACGTATTTGGACATTGAAGCTAATCGACCAATCAAATGTTCCAGAAACGCTTCAAGGTTGCATAGACTTGCGTGACAGTCGTCCCACGGTCGGCGAGGACGGTCATCAAAAGACAAGCTCACTTTTGATTCGTGTAATCAACACCAAAATTGGGGCAAGAGCAGTCAGATTGCCTCGAGTCGAGCGGAACGGCAGCACACCAACTTGGTGACCAAGGACCTCAGCCAAGGACCTCAGCCATTGATCAGTGAGGTGGCCTTCACTGGACGTCTCTGCATCCATGGATAAGACTCGTCTACCACGTTGACTCACACGGGCATCGTCTGCGGTTGCGTAACGTGCAGCGGAACACCGCCGACGTCCGAGATGCACATTGCCGGCCGCTTCAACTTGCATATTGCATCGGAGACCAGAATTGGCACCCCCTGGCGACCTCGCTCTGTGGACCCAGCTTCGTTTGCTCCCATACACGTTATTGTTCTTAACTTGCCCATAGCTGCCAGCAAGTGAAAGGAAAATGAGGGATCTTCGATGGAGACCTCATCACGAGCGCACGCGGCAGTCCGCCTCGCGGTGGATCTCCCTCTTCGCGACGTTCAGCTCGTCGCTCAGCAGGAGGCCCTACATGCACCACGTGCAGAACAGCCGCTTGGTCTCGAGCACCGACCTGGTCTTGGGATCCGCGACGCACACGAGCCGCTTCACGCAGCAGCGGGAGCAGATGGCGTTCAGGCAGATACCGCACGCCCTGGGCTTGTTGTGCAGGTCGTGCACGTGGTCAGCGGTCGCTTAGTGAAGCCGCACGCGAAGCCCGTGGTGTCCACACACACTGACGGCGAGAGTCCTTGGAGGTTCGGCTGCCATACAAACGCTGGGCTCTTGTCTCGGAGGAAATGGGTGCTTGCCATAGATTGCCGAGCTACGGAACATGCAATCTTTATTTCGTTATATGCCCCATCACCACAATCAGCTCCTGCTGCGGATGCGTAGTGGGTGCGCTTCCGTGTTGAAGACGTACTTGTCCAGCGGAATGAGACTCTCGGGCGCCTGCAGCAGGTAATGGTACTTAAGCGTCTCCGCCAAGAAGAAGCTCTCCATCTTGTTCTCCGTCTGCGCAGGCAGCTTCGTGACGTCCAGAATGGCGGCGTAGCCGTGCTTGACTTTGGCGTGGGCCTCCAGCGCCTCGAAGATCTCCCAGCCGAACTCGCGATATTTGGGGTTCTTGGTAGCGCGGTAGAGGTAGAAAAGGCTCTCAATCGTCTCGGGTCGAAGGCGGTACTTGGGGTCGATAACTCGCATCTTCGGGAAGCTCACGATATCCGGCGACAACCCCGTCGGCTGGCGGTGATAGAACTGGTAGCATGTCTCCATGAGCTTCTCGGCCAGCTCAAGGTGTTTGGCGTTCTTCGCGTTATCCTCCGTTTCCGATAGCGTTCCTAGCGCTAAGAGCCCCGGCACGAAGCATAGAAGATGGTCCATGCGCTGAACGGCCTGCAAGACAAAATCCATGTCAGAAACCAGGGAGCCAACGCGGGCCCTCTATTCACCGCATCTCCAACTCGAGACACGTACCGAGAACGATGGCACCTTGAGTTCCTGCAAAAAGTAGAGGTCGTCTGGAATGCAGAAGTATAGCAGGTGCTCTTCCATGCCTCTCACAGCGTCATCGTATAAATCACGCAGATACTCGTCCTCCTCCCGCTTTCCACTGTAAATGTACACTTTCAGCAAATACTCATAAAACGAGTCGCCCAGCGCACCCAACGTGATCACGCTTCCTCGAGTGTCGAACTTCCCGCGACCAGCGTCGAAGTGAACAGGAAACAAACCCGTCTTCTTGTACGAGCCTTCGCGCTTTAAGATCTGGTAGAAGGCGTCGCCCTGTGTTGCAATAATGTCAAACCGTTAGCCACCAAACCAGTTACGCTGATTTCACTGGAGATTCCCCACCATCTCGGCATATTTCGGATCGCCCGTAATGTCCGACAGATACCGTGTCTCTAGCTGGAGCGTGCCGATATCGGCAATGTGGGCTCTGAAGTGCCAAATAGCGATACGAAAAATAAGTCACCATTTCTGAGGTCAAGAACCCAGGTAAATCAGCCTACCGATAGCCAGCCCACGCCGCGAAGCTTTTCTCCTTCGTGTACGGGTTCAGCAGTGTGTAGAACACACCTTCCTTCTCGTCATAAGCAGCTGTAAGAAGGTCCATGAGCTCCTTGGCCTTTTGCTTGAAGATGATATCGCCAGACAAGTCAAAGGCGCTCAAGAGACCGCCCACTTCACGGATGATCGTTTCAAAGACCGAGACCTTGTTTCCGTCGCGGCCTAAATGAGAGAAGTCGAGCTGGTTAGCAACATAGTCTCTGGCACGCTGGAACTCGTCCTTCAAGTCCATGATCCAGAGCGTGTCAATGCCGTCCACCAGCGAGCAGGCGATGTCGCCCCAGACATTGCTAAGCTTCCAGCCATTTATCGGGTCCACCTCGTCTCCGCCGAACGCGTGCTCTTCGTAATTCCCCCACGCAAACTTCATGGCCTTGCGTACCGCCAGACGCCGAGCCTCTTGCTGGTCAGAGGGAACTGCGGTGACAGTCATGTCGGGATCGACCACGTCGGCGACGTCCTCATCCGCCAGCATCTCTTCCATGGCACCACCACCCTCAGCTCCAACTGCTGCCCCTCCCCCCGCTGCTGCAGCGTGATTGACTGCATCCGTCTCGACTTCCTCTTTCTTCACTGCTGCTGTTGGCTGCGGCTGGTGCTCATTGCCTCGCAGATGTGCCTGCTCGTTGTTGTCCGGGTGCTGCGAGTCCTGCTGCGTGGCGCCCTGCAGCTCTCCGACGTGCGCCGGGATGCCGCCCAAGTTGGTGGTGAGGATGGTGTATTGCACCCAGAGGAATAACGCCAGGATGAAGACACCGCCGACGATCCCCGCGCGCTTCCAGAGTTGCAGCTGCTGCGAGCGCTTGCGGCCTTTGGGGGAGTACGACGGCAGCATGAGGACGAGGCCAAGCGAGTGACGTATCGAGGTCCGGAGCAGTTAAGGAATCAGATGCGACTAAACAGTAATTTTGAATTCTTTATTACACATAGTCATTCTGATTCTGTAGCCATCTGCACGTAACCGAGTTGCAAGTGCGCTCCGTAGTCAACAAGGCGTCCAGGATACAGTTCATTAACACACCCTTTGTGTGACACAAGCTAGCCTAGACAGACAGCGCTCGCAAGCAGCGCCGCTCCCCAAAGTACATTCTCCATCTATTTCTACATGGCCAAGTTGTGTCTCTTGAGGAAGCTCTTCCTCCAAGTAACAGACGCTGTGAAGAGCGCGCTGTCGATGCCCAGCTCCTTAGCCACATCCAGCGCGTGCTCGGACAGCATGGTGCCCGTCACGGGCACACCCAGCTTCTGCATCGAGCGCAGCCACACCACGATGCACTTCTCGGCGTCGTCGCTGAGGGTGAGACCGACGCCAGACTTGCGGAGGCGATGCGACTTGGCGGTGCCCACCGAATCGCACGCCTTCTCAATTTTTTCGCGGTCCTTGATCCAGCCGTAGATGACGCGCTTCTTACTGCGCTTAGCCTGCACGCTCAGCGCCGGGAAGAAGCGCTCCACGGTGGCCGCCATGTCACCGCTCTCCTCGAAGTGCTTGATCACCGCCAGCCGCGTCTCGAACGTCGTGGACGTGCGCACATTCTTGCGCTCCTTGCGCCCGCCGCCCTCCTTCAGCGGCTGCCGTCCCATGCCTTTGTTTTTCTTTGGATGGAAATGTCTCAATATCGGAAAACTATGTACGGTACACCAAAACAGAATCAAGTTGAGCTGCGTGGTGGCTCCTGGTCTTAGCTAGCTCAACCTGCCGGGTTCATTTCTATAAGACGCTTGATGTCCTTGGCATACTTTTTGAACAGCTGGAGCGCCTCGTAGTTCACGTGCTCCCTCAGCGCTTGTTCGGACAAGCCCGTGAGGCCTAGGGACTTCATAATGTCGTCGACTGGGCTCCCGTCCATCGCCCACTTCAGCATTATCTCGTCCGTCTTCTTTTGACTGTGGTAGCCCGAACCAAAGTAGGAGAACCTTATCGTCTTCATTAGCTTCTGGTACTCCGCATACATCTTCGAATACCGCTTGAACGCTCGCCAGTTCGGGTGGATGCGCTGTTGGTTTAGCGGCAGCCCCCACACGCCCAGATATTTGCCCACGCTCTTCACGGAATTGCCCATTATGAGCTCTCCGTCGAGAAAACCCTTCGTCTTCTCCTTGTTTTGGAAGCCGGAGCCAAACTTCGCGTACGGCAGCTTTTTGCCGGTTTGGGCTTCGAACTTCATCCGAATGAACTTGGCCAAGGCTTCATAGTTCATGTGAAGTGCTGCCTCCTCGAGCGGAAGGCCATCCTTAAGACCGAGATTCGCACCAACGGTTTCTATGGTGTATCCGCTCTTCACCCATGAAGACAGCGTGTTCTTTGTCAGCGCGCTGTCACGGATACGCCCCTGGTAGATCATGGTTGCTCTCTCTTCATCGTCAGCATCGATAGCTTCGCTTCTCAGGAGCCTGTTCCCGTGAACTTTGTTTTCGACGAGGTTGGTTGCAGGATTAATTGCCCCCGCGGTGGTCGAGAGGAGAGCGACTGCAGCTGAGAGCACCAAGTACAGACGCATTGCGCTTTGTGAAGGAAGAAATCGGAATGAGACCTCGTTCACCCGTTATGCGTGGTATGACGGTCGTCAGACTCTGGCAATGGACCTGATCACCCGTTATGAGCGCCACTCACTCATTGAGTGCACGCCTTTTATAATATAGATTGCGCCAATTACAATCCCACAATTCATTCCGGATGTTCCGGACATAAAACGTAGGATCTCGTAAGGTCGCTGAAGCTGTGGCAGAGAAAGCAAACTTGCCCGACGTGCATACATCTACACGGACTGACCTGAGCTGGTGTATGCGCTGCCACACACCATCCATTGAAATTGCTACCATCAATGATAAATATGTAGTATTTATCTCGTACTGTGGGAGCGCATTGCTTCGGTCGAGTACTAATACATGGAGGTACAGGTGTATTTAATAGGGAAAATGACCAAAGAGGTATGAATTCGGTCAGTAATTGTCCACACGTGTAAAGCTGTGATAGTATGTGTGTTCGGTATCCAGCTGGGAATGCAATGACTAAAGAGGTATGATTGGTGATGCCAAAAGTGTCTGAGTGTGTATGAATTCCGAGGACGTCGAAAGTCCAGCACCGAGTAACACTAAGCCGAAATCTGCGTTTATCGACCAGCATCAACTTCCATGTCGCCACATGATTGCCGCACTCCAAAGCAGGAAGAAGCTGGACTCAGTGTTCGACTACTTCGGCCAGGTGTATCATGTTGCGTCGTACGCGGCGGCGTTCAAGGAGAAAGTCGTGCATCTACCGTTGAACCAGGATTTGGAGACCGATGGCATTACGCGTCCGCCTGTACTGGCCGCTAAGCGCGGGCGACCAAAAAGCAAACGCATCAGAAGCCGTGGCGAGGGAGGCTCGGGGAAAAGCTATAAGTGTAGAGGATGTGGGTAAACAGGTCACAATAGGCAAACCTGCAAGCGCCGCAGCTTTCCCGGGGCGTAATGTAGATTAAATGGTAGCCCTTCGTACGCCAGGAATAATGCGGCTTCGAGCTTGTGTTGATAGATGCGCTCGCTTATGCCCTCACCTTTGTCTGCACGTGTATGTAGGTGTGTGTCGAATAACCGGCCATCTCGGTACAGGCTAGGGCTAAGAGGGTTCATACACGTTTGGCCCTTATTGACCGAATTCATACCTCTTTGGTCATTTTCCCGTATTTAATATGTACCGTACCGGTACCATCCCAAATCCTATCAATACAGTGTTGCGTACATACGACAGCTGGCGAACTGGCTGAATTACAAGATTCTTTTTGAGATGGCAATTTCCAATCACCCCACGAGCTGACTCAGCGCGAGCAGCTATTAATAATCAGGATTTTTTGCGCTCCCACCGAATCTTTATCACAGCTACCCACAAATCTGTCAATGATTATCAGAGCTACCCACAAATGTTTTCATTGGCAGATAATCTTCTCGCTGAAGAAATCCCAACCGGGATGCGGCGCCGGCACATAGGCTGACCGGAGCAGCAAGTGGCTATCATCACTTCGAGCCTTGTTCTGAGCATCCTGGGCTACGAGCACACAGCCAGCCCACCTCTCAATGAGCGGTGAGAGGCGCTCATGCACACATGGCAGATCGACTGTAAACAGTGGTGCAGGAGTAACACTGTGAATGTATGTGCGATTATGATCCTTAAGGACGCGCGGGGTTGATAACCTAGAGGAAAGACTTAAGCGGATGTCGTTGATGGCAACTACGACGTAGCCTGCGAATCTGTAAGTATGATTTATCGGTATTGTACGAAGCCTAATACATTTTCTATGGTGACGTTGTAGTTACTTGTCCAGACCAGGCCTGATCCCTTGTGGTGTATCGTAGTGTTTCGAACGGGCAACCTCCTACCAGGTAGGTCCCCAGAACTACCTCACTACCAGCCTCAGCTGTGTCTTTGCCTTTGTTCGGACAGGTCGCGATGTTGTGGCCATCGGCAATACCACACCCACCGCATTCATACCGATTCCGTTTATTGGGGACGGAAGCCACAATTTGTTGGCGAAGATTCTCGTGGAAATCGCTGTTTTTATCGTACCCATCACCGCGAGGACTCGATTGAGAGCGGTAAGAGGATTCTTCGTGGTGGTGGGAGCCGCTTAAAGGCTCTCCTCTGCTAAGGTGGCGTTTTTGACGCTTGGGTTTGTCGCTTGCGAATGACTTTTTGGCGGCTTTACCAGGTTGCTTGTACAGATATACTTCCACCCCCCTGGGTGGAAGTATAGTGGGCTCCGGCTCCAATTCGCTGACCAGAGGAAGGTCAATCATCGTGTGTTCAAAAGCCGTACAGTAGGCTTTGACAGTGTAGCTCGAGTCGAATAACGTCTCAACCGCGATCTGCCGATGAGCTTTATCCTTTGTTGCCTTCATTGCTGCCAAGATGTGTCTACAGGGGATTTTTAGGTGCTAGCTCGAAATGCAACGCATGCATGTTCTATTCTGGAGGTCGACTTTGTGAGTTCGAGCGAGCTTCGGAGGCACCATGGAGCTTCCTGCTGCTGTGACCGCATTCATCCTTTGTGCTCGCATACAGTCCTCGACGTAGAAGACTGCCTGCGACGCCGGCAATACTGAACACCCAGAGCTACGAGCTAATTCTTTGTCGTACAAAAATTTCCCTTTTGGAGTCGTGTTGCTCTTGTCGCGAGTCCAACCTTTTACGTTTTTCTTCTTACCAGCAAGTGTAAGTGACGCTCGTTCGCAGAAAGTAACAAATGCCATGAGTACCTCGGCATCTCGTGTACCACTCCAAAGCAGTGCGTTGTTTTCTCCTTCGTTAGCACTCGTCGTCCGTACACCAATGAGCCGGCATGGACGTCCATACGCCTTATCGCTCCGCCAATGTTGCTGCAGGTATCGGCTCTCTACTTCATTGAGGTTGTAGTTGCCCAGATTGGTCCAACAGGTAGGGTGTATTGAACGAAGGTATTTTGCGACTGATTGCTGCTCGGTTTGGCCATCGGGTCTGCGACGAGTACGACAAGCAGGGAAGCTCAGCTCGATAGAAGCTAACACGGCTTCGTACTCCGCAATTGTATCTGCCTTCTGCAGACGCATCGCAAACGGTTCTACGCGGTCGATAGTCGGATCAACTGGCCGAAAGTGCGATTTCACGTTGAGCGTTATGTGAAAAGCACAAAATTTTAAATTCAATTGGTACCCAAGGGAAGTCAAGCGTTTTTGGGCTCCTCGCTGCTTGCTGCGATCTGTGAAAACCGGTAGATTCCCCAAATTCACACCTCCTACCATACAATTAGCAAAGAACCATGCGAAGTTCTCATTCGTCTCTGACGGCACGAACGCGACAGCAACGGGCACATTCTTCCCCTCACCATCCAGTCCTATAAGAGTCAAGCATTGGCCATTGTACTTCTCTCCTTTCATATGAGCTCCATCCGACTGCAACACAGGAGCACACGAACTTAGGACCTGAGCTACTGGGCCAATAAGTAAGAAGGCGCGAAAAAATCCCCCCGCGGTTATCTAGCTGTAAACTCACACGAGAGCATGGAGTTTTTTGCTGGAACGCCAGTAAACTAGGGAGAGAACGATAGTCATCCACAACTTGAACCCGAGACTTGAACAAATTGATGGCGCGGTACAGCGTAGCTGGCTTCAAGTCCATGTTGATGTTGTCGACCATTCTCAAAGCTGCTGCTACGCGGGCTCTTGCTAAGCTGTGCCCCTCCACTAAAGAACTTTGGAACCCTTTCATTAGGCTGATCTGCACGGCCGTGGACTCTGCGACCGCGTCGCACAATTGAGTGTGAAGTAAGTCAAGCTTACTCACGTACCACGCAAAGACCGGAACGTGACCAAACTTTGTGGTTTTAGCCGAGCCTGTATCCCCTTGGGTTTTGGCAATACTGGGCCGCTTCTGCGTGATCCACACGTACCACGTACAGCCCACACCCTTGCACATCCATTTCTTCAAGAAGCCGTTAGATTTTTGCTTGATGGACTTGTTCTGATTGCAGGCATAATCCTTCAGAAATTTTGTGCAGGCTGTAGTAGTAGGGAAGATGTCATGGATCGATACGGATTCTCGACCGTGGAGTAGCCACAGATCTAGTCGGCCGACAGAGGAAGTGTCGCCGCAGACAACGTGTCCTGCGCCGGACATAGCGAATTGATCAATGTAGGGCCAACGCGTGGCTATCGGCGGGGATATTTTAAGACTAGGTCTCTGGGTATAAAATTAGTATGAACACCGTAGATCTATTCAGGATGTAAAATATGTTTCCCTAATAATAGATTCTGCATTCAAAGATGAAGCAACTTGTGAAAAAATAGAGGCTGAATGAGTATTGCCGGGGAAAATATGTTCAGGTTGCTGTTTAGTGTTACCTCGTTGACAAATGAAGACTGTAGGTTCTTGCAGTAGCGGTATAGACTTCATCACTGTAACGAAGCGTGCTAATATCATTGTCGTTAATTTACACTTCTGCAAGATGCAGATAAGCTACACTTCTGAGGATAACAGATACGCTAAACTTCTGCAGATTACAGATATACTACACTTTTATACAAGGCATATATCCTGCACTTCTACAATGTATTCAGGAAAGAAAGCTTCTAAAGTGGATATCGATCTCGAGATTAGTGTATCCCAGTGATCGGATTTTGCAAACATCCCCAGCCATCTTATTGTGCATGTCATCGCGGTTCCGCATTGAGTTCATTCCGTATCTACCGCAGTGTGACATCGCGGTAGTTACCGCAGTGTGGCATCGCGGTAGTTACCGCAGTGTGATATCGCGGTAGTTACCGCAGTGTGACATCGCGGTAGTTACCACAGTGGCGTATTGCGGCAAGTACCACAGCGTGACTTTCGGGATCTGCCTCAGTATAATATCGCGGTGGCGATAGTACGTAAACGCTTTGTAGATGCAGGTTACGTATATTAGCCTTTGCAATTCTGATTTTTACTTACCCTGTTGAGGTCCACGCGCGACTTGGTTGTGGAGTTGGGAGCGGTACGCAGCTGCCTTCGTCACGTTAAAATCTCCTGAGGTCCACTCACCCAGTTTGTCCTCAATAGATAGAGGTGCTGCAGCCGCTATATGTTTTGAAATTACTTCCATGTAATGAAGCACGTATATCCCACAATCCACACTGTTTGATTGTTGCGGCTTCGTGTAGAAGACAAACGTGCTCCATACAAACGCAGCTTGTGACCGAGATTCCTTTTCGTGGAGCTTGGATAGAAACCACTTCGCAACATCAAATGCGTACGCGGAACTGTGCGCCCTTCTCATCGAATTGATATGGTACACTTTTGTTGGCTCCGAATGCAATGGGTTTTCAATTACTAGAAGACTCCAGTGATTGCGACCAGAAACGGGGAAAAGTACGTAGCGATAAGTTTTCCAGTCAAACTGTTTGATGAGATCCTTGAGCAAGCGGGGTTTCTTCTTTGGGTTGCGTGTAAAATCGGGCGACCTCCATCGATAGATATAGTGTAGTCCCATAAGAATTGGCCATATCCCTATAAATGAAGTAGTCAATAGCTGTAACGGACTGGTTACGGTTACACAAGTAGGTAGACAGAGTTACATAAGTAGGCAGAAGCCACATGGCTACATACGCAAAAGTAGGTACAGGCACACGGCTAGCGTGTGCTCTGTTGTCATTACCTGATTGGGTGAAAGTGGGGAGCCAGACCCATTTCGACCAATCAGGCATCGATTTAGATTTGAGTGGTTCACAAGAGGACGGGAGGCCCCCGCCCCCGTTCCATAAATAAACAGAGTTAAATTTTCCCCAAACCTATCACTTGGTTCTACTATTGCGAGCTTCCTCTTGCAAGCATAGTGTACGCTAGTGACGGTACTTCTTACCCTGTTACACCTGGTAGCACTTTGTAGTCCTTCCAATGACCAAGTTCGAGATGAGTGAAGACCAGCCGTTTACGGTGGCTCCAGCGATGACCCTGGAGCATGCGGCTTTTCCCCATCTCACAACATTGAGTGGCAAGCGCTCCACCGCCTCGCGGCGGTGTCCGGAGAGTTCGTCGTCACATCGCTGCTGAGCTCAGCGACTCCCGACCAGCAGCGCCAAGCCATTCAAGACTTCATGGAGTGCGAGCTCGCCGAAGCGAAGCGGCGAGTACCAACTCCCTCGCACTCCTCACGGAACGATGCCGTGAAGATGGAGACGTCGACGTATTCTGGCGTCGGGCAAGACCGTCTTCCGCTGAACCGGTGGTTCCGCGAGATCGACATTGCGATCGCTTCGAGGATGATCGAAGCGCCGACGGCGAAGATCAACTTCCTGTTGTCTCACCTGTCCGGAAAGGCCAAGGAATGGGCCCTTGGCAAGCCCGCGACGCGTTCCCCACTCTGGAGAGTCTCCAGAGTGACCTCCGGCTCGCGTTCGAACCTCCGCAAGACGAGTCGCGCACACGCGCGACATTCTTCGCTCTCCGACAGGGCAAGATGACCATGCGTGACTACGTGCAGAAGACGCGCCACCTCGTTTCGTGCATCGTCACGAACCCATCGACGTTGCCTCTCAAGTGCACCTCTTCATCTTCGGGATGCGTGAGGGCATGACTCAGTACTGCCTCACGCGAGCGGAGCCGACGACACTTGAAGCTGCGTTCGCACTCGCGCTGCGCGAGGACGACACGGTGGCATCCTCCTACGCACGTGCGCTGACGCCGGACGCTCCCTCGGCCCGCGAGCCTATGGAGATTGACGCCATCGAAGCCGAGTCGAGGTCGCGGTCTACCTCGACTGCCCGCGGTCCGCGGATCAACAACGACAACCGTCCGCGCGACGGTCGCCGACTGATCTGCCACCGCTGCCGCAAGCCTGGCCATCGTGCAGCGGTATGTTGCGCGCCAGCTCCGGTCCTGGCAAGTGTTGAAGTCGTCGGCGACGCCGACGACACGTT
>JAIKVD010001173.1:0-12325 GCA_024679075.1 Phytophthora uliginosa | reverse complement strand
GTCGCCCGGGCGGAAGCTCCGGTTCGCCACGTTGAACTCGTCGCTCATGACCAGCTCCCACTGCCGCCCGCGGGAGCTCAAGTACATCTGCCGGTCCGCGGGCGTCTCGGGGTCCACCCACGTTCGGATGCCCGACTTGGTCGAGTACTCGGTCGAGCTGTTCCTGGCGGCCACGGACACGGAGCAGGTGGCCAGGGCCGCGAGCACGACCAAAGTCTTCATCTTGTTGTCGCTGGGACCGGCCGAATTGGCGACTAAAAAACTCAACTGCCGGCAGCTCGGTCAGTCAGGGAATGGCCGACTCTCTCTCTCTGCGCCGTTGGGTTGCAGGTGTCGCCGACTGGAAAGTTGGCCGTCGACATCTGCCGCGCACGCAGGTGCAGTACAGGCACCCCCGCCTAATTTTCCGGAGTGGGACTTATGAACACTGCGAAGCTACAAGATTAGCAAAGGGTTCACATAGATCGATTGTACTGACTTACTGCCATTTGCCACTGTAATCTTCTTCCCGCAATGGGACACTTCACCCTTTGACCTCATCTAAACCAGTATATCCAAATGCAAATTCTGAGAACGACCCGCACTTCCTGTGCGAGGTACATCGAGATATGCAGTTGCAAATTAGGCGGGGGTGCCTGTATCGTGACACGACGAGGCCTCCTCTACCCCACGTGATTCGAACGCCATAGGACCGTGGGAGAGCCTGGTACAGTACAGTATTTTGCCTCAATAGTGAAGTCCCACTCCGTATACAATTACTCAAGTAAATATAGTGACAAAGGTTTTATTAGTCGTTGGTAAGGGAGGGATGTATATATCTTCTGCAAGGTTATTAGTTGTAATGGCTGCGTTTTTGAGACAAATTACTGTACAGGTACTGTTCTATTCAGGATATTTTGCCGTTGATCATCATGAAGCTCACTCGAGTGCGCTTCACCAACATCTTCGTGCATGAAATGGAGAAGAATACGGTGAAGGAAACGTCGATGCTGGTGTACCCGGCAACGATTGCGTGGGGCGACCTGCTCCATCTAGACGTTACCGCGCTTATGTAGATCAACCGAGAAATTAGGATAGAGGCTAACGAGAAATATAGCAAAGGGGTACGACAATTTTTCTGACAGATGGGTAAAATCGAAGTGATAACGAAATCCGACGACACGATTCCCGTTGCACATAAAACATAAAACAATCTTACAAGTTGTTGCATACGACAAAGGCTCACACGAAGTTCTGCTTGTAGTTGTCCTTGGGCTGGCTGATGACGCTGGAGCCGCCGTCGAAGTCTCCGGTGGAGAGCTGCGTCGCCTTGGCCTCTAGCTGCCGAGCGTCGCGCTCTGCGTCCTTGGCCTTCATCATCTTCTGGGTCTCTTTCGCCGTCACGAGCGACGCGAGCCACACCGAGCCGATGGAGATCAAGATGGCGAGGCTTCCCACGACCATGGACAGGCCCATGGGCGGCCCGTACACGCGCTTCGACAGGCTGCTGGACTTCTCCGACGTGTCGGACTGGGCCTCCGTGCACCGCGGGCCGCTCCACGACGTGGACGAGCAGACGCAGCGAGACATGACGCAGCTCCCGGTCTTGAGACTCGTCGTGCCCACTTGACCGCCGATAGTGCAGTCGTCGTTGCTCTTGCAGAACGCCTTGCCGTGCACGGCCTTGACCGGATTGTCGTCGTCCGAGTACTCGTCGATGTGGCCCTCGATCCACTCCTTGGACGGGTGGCTGGCTGGATCGCACCCGACCTGCATGTAGTTGTCGGCGTCGAGGTCGTCGCCCAGGTCCTGGTACAGACGGATGTAGTCGATCTTCATGTACATGGGGAACGAGTCGCAGATGCGGTTCGTTTCGTTGTTGGTGCCGTCGCCGCGGCACTCGCTGCCGGCGTTCGGGGGCGTGGCGCCCCAGGAGCTGGACAGCGCCACGTTCAGGATCAGCGACATGGGCTCCTCCAGCATGACCTTGACCGGGTTCGTCTTGTTGGAGTTTTGCGGCACGTTCGAGAACGCGTCCGTGGTCACCTCGAAGATCGGGCTGCCGTCCAGCATCCAGCGCACGTTGCCGTTCTCGCCCGTGACCCACTCCATTTGATACACGAGGTAGTCGATGTACGCGCCGAGGTGAACAGGCCAATTCGACGAGATGGCGTCCATCTGGTAGTTGAACGCGCTCATGGTGTTCGACTTTGGCGTGCTGGCGTTGCGCGGCTTGGCGCAGAGCGTGTTGGTGTTGTCCGGGTCACACAGGTAGGCCCCCATGTACGAGTTCATGACCGGGTAGCACGTGCCGTTGGTGTTGATACCCCAGTGGTTTTCGCCCTTGCCGTCGACAAGGCCCAAGTCTCCGTTAACATCCAGCGACGCAGGACACGTATCCGTTGTGCAAGTGTTGTCCTTAATACCGGCTGTCACAGACTTGTTCACGGTTGAAAAATCCTGCTTCGCGCTGCCATCTTGCTGGCAGTAGTTGTTGGAAGCGTAGCGGAGACCTTGGTACCAGGACTTGTGTCCACGCATCTGCTCAAAGTACGCTGAGGGCACGTCGATGATATTGGCGCCTTTCGTCTTGCAGTTGTACGAGTACACGCAGTACGGGTTGGTCGCATCGGCTCCTGCGGTATCAGCAGGGAAGAGACGAAAGTCCGCAGGCATTCCCGGCGCAATCTGGAGCGAAGACGAGATGGCCAAGCCACCACCTTCCAGTAAATCGATCTCGGGCGCTCCGCGGCCTTGGTTCGGGTTCAAACCATACCCAGGGTCATCGTCGCAGGCGCTAATGCGCTGATTCTCGGGGTTAAACACGTCAGGCTCGCACTTGTTGTAGGAAAACGGCCACATGCGGTTCGTGGACGCGGAGAAGATAGCTCTCCCAAGGTTCCCCATCATCCAGATTCCAGGCCACGTCGGGTAGTACGCTTTGGTCGCCACCTTGCCAGACTTGCCCAACGCCAGATCGGGGTTACCAGACTTGTCCAAGACTGCACCCGGAAGCTGTGCGCGCACCTCGAGCATGCCTCCCTGGAAGCAAAACTTGTTCCAGGACTGCACCATTGCTGCTCTGTAGAAGAAGTGGGCGTCTTCGCAGCCGGGGGGATACGTGTACATGTTGTAGACCTTGATCGTCTGCGGCTCGTCGGACACTTCAATGTAGAAGTAGCACGTGTCGTCGTCGCACTTGGTCGAAGTCATGTTGTGCGAGTAGATCTCGAGCGCGCCGTTGACACCGTCGGGTTTATCCAGCGACGTCCACATGTGGTCGTCGCCCGGACGGAAGCTGCGGTTCGCCACGTTGAACTCGTCACTCATGACGAGGTCCCATGGCCGGCCACGAGAGCTGGTGTAAGTGTGTCGGTCATCTGGGGTATCGGGGTCCACCCAGTTCTTGATCCCTGACTTGGTCGGGTACGAAGACGTCGTCGGGCTGCTCTTGCCTGAAGCAACAGGCCACGCGACTGAAATTGCAGTCAGAGCTGCACCAAGACGCATTTTCCTGTCGGTATTCGCCTCCACTTGCTTGGCACGAGTCGACTTGGTAAGTGGGCGTTCTTATCGCCACTGAATAGTCAGTCAGACGACAGCCTAGCGACAAATTGGTTGACTTTCAAGTCCTATGGCCCTGGCACATGAATCTTCCCACCCCATTGCCTATCGTAGAAAAATGCCGTAGTGTTCGCTCCAGCCACAAACAGGTGGAGAGAAGCAAACCGGATGGAGCACTCGCACCACTGAAACTTCTTGCAGCGAAACCTCCACAAGTCGAAGCAGGACACGGAGAGATACTCAGCAGTTTATTCACAGTTCTTGGACATTTCTTAGACGAAGTTCTGGCTGTAGTTGTCCTTTGGCCTCTGGTTGGTCGAGTTGTTGTGGCCTTCCTCCATCATGCTCGCCCCCATCTTGGTCTGGGCGGCCGACTTGACCAAGGCCGCTGCCTGCTTCTTGGCCGAGAGCATGGACATGTACACGGACACGAAGGACAGGAACACGATGATCCCGGCGAGACCCATGGATAGACCCATGGGCGGGCCGTACGCACGACTGGACAGGCTGCTGGCGCTAGTGCTCGTGGAACCCGCCAAGGCGGTGGTGCAACGCGGGCCGCCCCACGACGTCGAGTACGTGCACTGGCAGCGGCCCTTGACGCACTTGCCAGTCTTCAGCGCCGTCGTGCCGACGTTGCCGCGGATCGTGCAGTCGTTGTCGACCGTGCAGAAGGCCTTGCCCGACACCTCCTTCCACGGGTTGTCGTCGTCCACGTACTCGTCAATGTGCGCGTCGATCCACTTCTTGGTGGGGTGGGTGGCCGGGTCGCATCCGACGTACATGTAGTTGTCGTCATCAAGGTCGTCGCCTCGGTCCTGGTACAGTCGAATGTAGTCGATCTTCATGTACATGGGGAACGAGTCGCAAATCGCATTCGCCACGGGATCATTGCCGTCACCGCGACACTCACTTCCAGGGTTGGGAGGCGTCGTACCCCACGACCTCGACAGCGCGACGTTGAAGATCAAGTACATGGGCTCCTCCAGCATGACCTTCTGCGGGTTGTCCTTCTTGGAGCTCTGCGGCACGTTCGAGAACGCGTCGGTCGTGACCTCGAAGATCGGACTCCCGTCGAGCATCCAGCGCACGTAGCCGTTCTCGCCCGTGGCCCACTCCACTTGGTACACGAGGTAGTCGATGTACGCGCCCAAGTGAATGGGCCAGTTCGACGAGATGGCGTCCATCTGGTAGTTGAACGAGCTCATCGAGTTCGTCTTGGGTGTGGTAGCGTTACGAGAGCTCACACAGTGCGAGTTCGAGTTGTCCGGGTCACACAGATAGGCTCCCGTGTACGAGTTCATAATGGGGAAGCACGTGCCGTTCGAGTTGATGCCCCAGTGGGAAGTCTTGGTGTCGTCGATGAAGCTCAAGTCGCTGTTCGCATCTTCGGACGCGGGGCACGTCTTCACTGTGCAAGTGTTCTCCTTGATACCAGCCTTCACAGACGCGGCCACCGTGGTGTAGTCTTGCTTCGCCGTCGCGTTCTGCTGGCAGAAGTTGTTAGAGGCGTAGCGAAGGCCTTGATACCACGATCTGTGGCCACGCTCCTTCTGGTAGTAAGCGGTCGGGACGTCGACCATGTTAGCGCCAGGTGTCTTACAGTCGTACGTGTACACACAGTACGGGTTGGTTGCATCGGCTCCATCGGTATCGACAGGGAAAAGACGGTAGTCGCCCGGCATGCCGGGGGCGATCTGCAGCGACGACGAGATGGTCAGGCCACCACCTTCGAGGATATCGATTTCGGGGGCTCCACGCCCTTGGTTCGGGTGCATGCCGTGGCCCGGGTTGTCGTTGCAGGCACTGATACGCTGGTTGTCCGGGTTGAACACGTCTGGCTCGCACCTGTTGTAGGAGAACGGCCACATGCGGTTCGTCGACGCGGAGAAGATAGCGCGCCCGAGGTTCCCCATCATCCAGATTCCGGGCCAAGTCGGATAGTACCGGGTCGACTTCACTTGGCCTGACGCACCAAGTGCGAGATCTGGGTTGCCCGACTCCTTCGATACAGCTCCGGGAAGCTGAGCGCGCACCTCGAGCATGCCTCCCTGGAAGCAAAACTTGTTCCACGACTGCACCATACCGCCACGGTAGAAGAAGTCCACGTCCTGATATCCTGGCGGGTTCGTGTACATGTTGTAGACGTGGATCTGGTTCACCTCGTCCTTGACTTCAATGAAGAAGTAGCAGTCGTCGCCTTCGCACTTGGTGCCCGTCATATTGTGCGAGTACAGCTCGAGAGCGCCGTTGACACCATCCGGTTTGTCTAGGGAAGTCCACATGTGGTCGTCACCAGGCCGGAAGCTGCGGTTCTTCATATTGAACTCGTCGCTCATGACGAGGTCCCATTTCCGGCCACGAGAACTCACATACGTCTGACGGTCTTCGGGGGTGGCTGGGTCCACCCAGATCTCGATACCCGATTTGGTCGGGTACGTGGAACCTGTAGTGTTCTTAGAGGTAGAAGTAGCAGTACCAGTAGAAGAAGAAGTATCTGCCTGGACTGATGCAGTCAGAAGCACTGCCGCCCACGCTGCGACGGATGCGAACTTCATACTGGATAAAATATCTCTATCTCTGCAAGAAAAACACACAAACATTAATCGGACGTCTCACTCTACACATTGAGGTGATCCCATATTCCTTGAGCTGCAATTTACCTACCTTGATGAGCCTTGGATAGTCGATCCGAGCCAGCCTGGCGAAATCCGATAATCGCGTGACACACGCCTTGTTACCAAGTGGCGGTCGCGGGCCCAGTCATGTGGTCAAATCGCTGGGCAACGACCACGCGGGCAAAGGTCAGTCCCGCGTTTCAGGCACGCCACCCCAGTTCAAATCTAGGCGTCAGCTTTCTGTTCCTGACGGTCTTGCTGCCTGCATAGAGCTCCCCATAGTGATGACGTTGAGTTGTGATAACCGGCCTACACCCACTCTAACGGCAAAAAAGTTGACAGTAGAAAACAGACGATGGCACTACAGTACTGTACATGTACAGTGATGGGCGTCTTGGGGAGACACCTGACAATATCATCTTAGACGGGTCTCGTGTTGTGACAGGACAACCGTACTACATTAGCCTTTATGTATCAATAACATATAACATGTATTATGACAGGTGATTAGATATAAAGTGGGTCTCCAAGACGCCTATCACTGTACTGCGGATTTGTATGGATCTGGTCACGAGAGCATGACCAGCGAAAGAGCTCCCAGTCTGATTTGGCTGTACCGCTGACGAGTGTCATGGATCTACGCACGATGCTCTGCTGAGCTTTGCCTGATGGGGCGGCAGGCCACCTTGGGTAAGTTGGTCGGGTAAACGCAAGCAGAGCAAGCCGAGTTGGCTGCTCGCTTCTGTGTGGTCCCGACGAGGGCGGAGCGTTCGAACAACGCGCGAGGTGGTGTGCCGATGCTGATACCGCCCACTCTCCACACTCACAAACAGCAAAAGTGGCCACCTGCTGTCTCTCGATGCTCGGTCACGACAACACGGACGTGGGCGTCTCTGCATTGTATCCACCGCCGTAAAGACAACACAGACTTCGCAGTGTTGCCCTAATTTAGGGCCCCTAAAACTGTTGGAGGCGTAGCACTATCATATCAGCAGACCCGAGCCAAACTCGACCGTTTTCATTGCTGCAGCGACAGCGTATCAAACGTTGTTGTACTGTAGTCCTGAGCTTTCAACGGCCATCCTCACTCTACAAGCTCACATCGGTAGCCAATGTTCTCAACGCTCGAACGGGTCCTAAAGCACCCGTCAGTGGACGGACGAGCACTTCCCGCTGCCGTCCGAGAACACCGAGTCGTGGAGCATCGTGCTTCACGCCATGTGCAGCCAGGAGTCCCGCATCTCGTGCGCCCACCGAACGGTGGAGGAGGCTGAGGTCGACCAGTCCACCCCTGCTGGACTGCTGCCCAGCAGGAGTCCCCCGTGCCGGCCCCGGGCTGCGGTGCCTAAGCGTAGTCAATAGATACCGACGGGTCCTCACTCTCAAATATATTCATCAAAGTGCTTTCGTTGCAATAGCTTGGAAACGTGTCGGAGACTTTCGTCGCGTTTTCGTCTAAAACTTTGTCCTTAGTCTCTCGTGATATCGACTCAACTCAATGCAACCAGCTCACTTCTCAACTTCCCCTCCAGCCCCTGGACTGAAATACCATGGCGATGACTCTGAAGCTCGTTGTCTTCGCAGTGTATGGTGCTATCGTCGGCCTTGCTGCAGCGCAGCCTGCGTTCGTGTATCGCTTCGACGCTGGCTCCGCTGCTGGTGTGGAAGGTGCTATCCAGTTCAAGTACGCTGGGGACGATTCGCCCGTCGCCGCCGTCTCCGCTGCTCTCGATTTCTCCCGAGTGAACCAAAGCGCGATCCGGGCGTTCGACCCGCTGTGTGTTGAGCCTGTGACTCAGTTCAAGTGGCACATCCACGTTCACTGGTATCCGGGCGTTCGACCCGCTGTGTGTTGAGCCTGTGACTCAGTTCAAGTGGCACATCCACGTTCACTGGAGCTCCCGTCAGCGCTCGGCTTCCTTCGGGCAGTGCTCGCTGCGTGCAACTGGCAACCACTACGACCCGCTCTTTTCTCCCGTCAGCGCTCGGCTTCCTTCGGGCAGTGCTCGCTGCGTGCAACTGGCAACCACTACGACCCGCTCTTTGCCTGCAGCCCCGACTCGGAGCACATTGACACTCGTCAGTGTCAGGCCAGGGCTGCGAAGTATGCGTGCAACCCCAAGAACTACGCGGAAGACCCGCGTTCTTGCGAGAAGGGGGACCTGTCGGGCAAGTTTGGCAACTTGGTGCTGAATGCCGAGAAGAAGGCGTCTGGAAAGTGGATCGACCGGCACTTCCCACTGCCGTCCGAGAACCGCCCAAACTGGAGCATTGTGCTGCACGCTGTGTGTGGCAACCACGCGGCCCGGGTCGCCTGTGCTGTCGAAGAAAAAGCCTAAGAACGCTTGACTCAGCTGACGCAGTCGAGACGACTCGGTACTTTCAACGTTTAAACAGCTTCCTCAATCGAATTCCAACTCGGAAAAGTTTTTACTGACGCTTTTCAACGTTTAAACAGCTTCCTCAATCGAATTCCAACTCGGAAAAGTTTTTACTGACGCTTCATCTTTCTCGTTTCATCGTGAAACACAACTCAACTTAGGAATTTTTATCACAATTCTGCACGCATCGCCTGTGCTGTGATTCAGGAGGTCGAACAGGACTACGGACAGGAGGAGCAGCAAGATGGCTACGGAGAGGCTCACAGCGAGGAATCCACGGAGGATAACGACGGAGAGCAGCAAACCGAGCAGCAAACTGATGGCTACACCGATGAGCACGAAGGAGAGCAGAAGAACAAGCACAAGCTCTGCGCTTAGGTGTCCCTTGATGCGCACAACTGTAGCCATCTCGCAGCCATAAAATGGCTACACTCGTTAACCAATCAACGAGACGTTTGCGTCGTTTACATCCAATCGAATTAGTGCATCACAGTGCAGACTGATGCGGTCTCTGCTGCAGCTCCGCCGCGCTCGTGCAGCGCCTCGAGCCGCCCTTGCGCGCGCCTTTTCCACTAGTGAGAGCGCTCTGGATGCGGCGTATCGACAGCTGCTGGAGCTGGGCGCGTCCGATGCTCTGACGGTCACAGACGCCCAGTCCACCGCGGTCGACATGGCTACACGGGGGTACTCCGTCTTCCTGCACCTGCCTACGGGCGCGGGCAAGAGTTTGGCCTTTCAGGCCCCCGCCCTGATGACTGCGGATGGCCAGACGACACTTGTAGTGTCTCCGCTCATTGCGCTCATGCATGTACGGGCCTTCAAACAATGAAAATACTAGAAAGTGAGATATTTCGGTTGATGACAGTATTTGTGTTTTTTGCGGTGTAGGACCAAGTTGCCGCGTTGAAACGCAAAGGCGTCAAGGCGATTCAAGTTTCCGGCGACGAGAGGAACAAGGCCGTGCCCTTGACGCAACTTTTGGACGGCCAGAGACTCGTGTACACTACGCCGGAGTTTTTGCAGATGAACGCAGAGATGAGGCGGTGGGTGCGTGCGGCGCGGAACGAAGCTCGACTCGCGCGGGTCGTGCTGGACGAAGCGCATTGCGTGCTGGAGTGGGGGAACACGTTCCGACCCGCGTACTTGGAGCTGTGCCAGTGGAAGACTCAGTACCTGAGCGAGGTGCCGGTCACGCTGGCGACGGCTTCCGTTTCGGACGAAGACATTGAACGGTTGGCGGAGTTGTTCCACTTGACGCTCTTGCCGCCAGTTGCGGCTGAGGGAGAGAGGGGGAGGACGCTGGTGAAGGTGGAGGACCGATACAGTCAAATGGCATTGGTTCAGCAAGTGACGGATCGCAAGAATCTGAGGATGGAGGTGGTGAGGAAGACCTTGAAGGCCGCCGAGTGGATTGCGGAGAGGGTCGGGAAGGTGACGACTATCGTTTACTGCATGACGCGGAAGGAGGCGGAAGACGTGTGCTTGGCTCTCGTTCGTGTCGGATGCCATGCGGGGGTGTACCACGGCGGGTTGCCCCGCAAGCGCCGGGAGTTTGTGCGCAAGCAGTGGATGATGGGACAACTGACCATCATTTGTGCTACCAGCGCCTTTGGGGTAGGTTGCTATGTGTCTGAAATGGTTTCGCTTTAGGATCATGACTTACTGACGCTGTGTTTTTGTTTGTTTGCGAATGCATTCGCGTAGATGGGTATCGATCGCTCGGACGTGCGCTTCGTGGTGCATCATTCCATTCCGTTGTCCCTCTCGGCTTACTCACAGCAAATTGTGCGTGGTTGTAGCTGGACTACTGGCGGAATCTGATAAAACTAACTCATTCTGTTGCAAATAGGGACGGAGTGGGCGGGATGGAAAGCCCGCAGTATGTGTATTGCTGTATTCAGAGACAGACAAGAGCCGAGCAGACGCCCTAACAACGGAAAGACTCGATTTACATGGAACTGGAGCAGAAGCAATATCCAACGGGAGCTCTCGGGGCGAACTGGAAGATGTCGCTGCCTTCTGCGAAATGACCACTGGTTGTCGGAAAGAACTTCTGTACTCGCACTTTGGGTTTCGCTTCGACACGTCTCGCTGTGTTCGGAATTGTAACTGCGGCGTGCCACTTGAAGCTGCTTGCGGTGCCTGGCGGGACGATGAGCTGAATTTGAACGATACAACCAAGGGAAGAAAGGTTGAGGAGGAAGATGCGATTCCCAAGGGCGCAATCGAGTATCAGTACCAAAAGATTCTGGCAGAGTCCAAGCGGCTGAAACTTCCAAAGCGAGAAGCGCTCTCTCGTCGACTCGTCCGGGTACGGTGCAGTTTTATATGGTGCTGCGCCAGTTGGGTATTAACAAGGGCTTTGTCTGTGCAGGATGTGCTTGAAGCTGAGCCGGCATCAGAAGAAGAGATGGCAAGCATGAGAGGTATTGGGCCAGCCAAAGCCGAGAGATATTTCCGATTGTTCCGATTCGACTGAGCAACACTTTTGACCTTACTTGATCGGAAGAGGTTTTGTAAGGGCTGGGATACAGGTCCATGATATGTACGGCGGCAGCATCGAACGGTGCCGTCGTTGGGCTGGTCGTCGTCGTCTCCAGGCGACTGCGACTCGCACTGGCACAATACTCCACGAAAACGTGTCCAAGTTTCAGCATTCGCACGGTACACTAAAGCATAGCGAAGCAAGTCTGCTAACATAAGGAGTGGGGTGGCTCTGGTGAAGTGTGGTGGGATCGCGCCGTAAAACATTATAAATGTATTCTTTGGGGAATTACTGTAATGGAGTGGGGTCGGTGAAGCTGCAGTACCTGGCGTCAACGCGTTTGTCGTTTTTTTTCTTTTCATTCCAGCGCACGTCTTGTATATAACGCTATTTGAGGGCATTCCAATATATAAAAAATCATGAGAATGTTTATTTTTTTGTAGCTACGTACTGCGTACTACCGTCTCTAGTATAACTGGGACTTGACGTTGCTTTACCATTCGAAAAGCATAGAGTACTGAGATGCATCTGCTATCTGAATGCCATCGAACGAACTTTGAAATACTGCACATACGCGTACATGTACAGACAAAAGCCTATATACAAGAAATTGTTCATTTCTAGGTTTCTCTTCAGTTTTGCTAAATCACTGGATTCTTCTAGCCCTGAGCTTTTTTCAGCTTCGACATCCCTTTGACACCATAGAATTTCGTGAATACCCCCATTAAGGTCGTGGGTTGGTCAGCGTTCACATTGAATTTGTCAATATAGCCGCGCAACGTTTTCACGTTCGGGTTGGTCAGAAAATTGTTCACTCCATCATCAAGCTTTAACAGCTTAAAAATTTCATCTGGAGTTAGCCCCTTGCTCAGCCACACCTTCCCCATCGCAGTCTCCAAGTCCATGGCAATCAACCGCATTGTTCTAACTCGGGGAGTTGCCTCAAGGAAGATCCTTGATAGACCATCGTACCCGTACGTGGCTGCCAATACCGAGACCATTTCTTCTTCCGGTCTGTGTACAGTCATTCTCGTAAAAGTGAACCACGTGTTCAACTGCGGCGTCACAAAGAGTTCGGATCTGGCCTCGTCAAGCTTTAGGAGCTTGAAAACACCATGTGCGGACTCTCCATTGAGTTCCCAAGTGCCCAGCAGCTCCTTCCGCAATCGTGACGCCATTTTCCTTGTGCTTGGGACGTTCGCCCCCACCTCGAGCGCCCTGGCCACAACATCATCTCCGTAGGTCTTGGTGAACATGTCAACCATACTCACTTTGTTGGTGGGGTTCTTCTTGTTGAA
>JAIKVD010001171.1:1588-12333 GCA_024679075.1 Phytophthora uliginosa | reverse complement strand
TACATGTAGATAGGTCGGCATGAGGACGTCACTGTAGTGTTGTTGCAGACTTTACCCACTTACCATCTTAGACGCGATGGTGGAGACCGATTCCTTACAGAGGCGAGTGTAGATCTTGAACGTGTCCGATGCATCCTAGCTGAACCTCAGTTGTGAATCACCGGCAAAGAGAGCAAGCTCCCTCCAGTTTCCCCCTCCCAGTGTTTTAATATGATCTCTATATATTTGTTAAACGTGCGTGGCTCCACCTGAGCGTAATGAGTGAGTGCTGTAGGCATGCGGACTCACGCCAATTCGTTCTCGCGGCTCCCTGGATCTCACTAGCGACCCGGCGGGATACGACTGATTCGGTTGCTTCCCCATGAGTTGCGAACGTTGCCGCCGGTAGGTTCTTTCTGGCTCGGAGCAGAAGGATGGCGCCTAGTACAGGGCACATAAACCGGTGGCCAGAATGCGCGATGTTGATTGACCGGTCTGGTCGGTCTTTGAGCGACGCAATCGGATGTACACGGCCGACTTCGCTGACGCTGCCAACGTGGCTTGTCCATCTTGGTATGTCTGACGCTCGCAGTACGAACCAGCGAAACCTGCTGTTGTCGACGGCTGTGATCTCGGAGCGGCGTAGTAGGAAGAACAATGACAGACATGGAACCCCCCCCCCCCAAAGTTCATGCCCCGAGGAGGCGGTCATGTCAAGTGAAGTGAAGCATGACTCTAGAAGCTGGATTGACACGGGAGCGTTGCAGGCTGGAGGAGTATCAAGGCGGCTGATATCTTTGAGGAGCATGCGGATCAGTGGATGGTCAGATGGGAACCTGCGCCACCTGGCTATGAAGAAGTGCCGAATGCCCAGTAATGTATTCAGGATCGTCGAACTGCGGATGCCTCGGTTCGAACCATACCCGTACTGAAAACCTTGTAGGATGAAGTCAGATATAAGCTCGGCCTGCGTGATATTAGAGATGTTGTTTATATATTTATGCCCCAGCGGGTGGCGAACCCCTTCCAGACGGCAAATACGCGGCTTTATTTGTCGTACGTGGAATCTGCCACTGAGTTTTCGCGCAGATATCGTGCCAGATCGCAATCAAGAGTTCCGGCTAGAATTGAGCGATGTCAAGATCGAGGACGAGCAGCCGGCCAAGGCCCTGCTTTTTCCTGATGCTCTTACGGAGAACGTTAAGTCGCTCGCGTGCCGAGGGGTGGTTGGGTTGTGGTGTAGTTTGGGGCGGCATTGGGGACGCACACCCATTGACAGTAGTTGTGGTAGCTAAGGGTAATCGCGACATGCCGTTGTAGTTGTGATGGCACCAGTTTTTGTTCGGACGATAGTCCTCGGCGGTTTGGCCGTGCTACAGCTCTATGAACTCTGGAAGCGTGGGGCATGCTCGCTGCATGTATTCTGATAGCGCTGACTGTAGTGGCTTATTTAAAAGGAAATCTAGAGATTCCGCGGGGCCGATAGAGGTGGGGTAGGTATTGTCGGGGAGCGCTAAGTTGACAGAGGCGAGGGACCCGCCCTCGGATCGTGTTCCAGAGTTTGGCTCTGCGGCGACCGAGGTGCTGTAGCTCGCCCACTTGTGCGAAAGACGACGGTGCACGCAGCTGGTGTGATCCTGTTACGCCGGTGAGACCGCGATACCCGAGCTCAGCTGGGGGGGGGGGGGGGGGGGCTGTGGCCGAAATGGATGTTGCTAGTGTGTATTGGCCTGAAGGTGCGGACCTTGCGGGGTCACTATGTGCCAGCGGGCGAGTGACTGGCGTTGTAGCTGCGATTATGCCTACGGCGACACAACGGTGCTAGCGTTGTTGGAACAGCAAAGGTATGGAAAAGGTGTCGCTACGTCGTTGGCGCGTCTGGTGGGCGGGTGGTGTCCCGGAGTAGGTGAATGGGTCTGTTGGCTCAATGGAAGTGCTGTAATTACATTGGTAGTAGCGCTATCCAATGATGCGCTCAATGGAGGTGCTGAAGTAAGAATTATAGTAGCACTGCGCACTGTTGCGTGGGGGCGCGATCGTGTAGTCCGCTCGACCGATATGAGGTTTATGGAAGGTAATGATTTGCGCGCCCTCTGGTTGAGGGGCATGGACTCATGAAGGAGGGACATTGGCGTGTGGCTAGTATTAGCATTAGTCTCTGGTAGCGTGTACCGAAGCGCCGGTGAGCCGACCGTGCCTTGGCGTCCTCAGGTACGGCGGGGGCCGTAATTGCCATTCGAGCCGTACATCTTGTTAATGTATCCCGGTGGAGGGGTTCCTCCCATCGATGCGTTCGGTAAGATAAACGCGCATTTGTCACGCGAGCCGCCAAAGCACATGTCTCTACCGAAAAAGCGAAGGCATGGCTCCGTGCCGTCGGATCGACCTGGTACGAGCTTCCGGAGGCCATCCGACATGCTGGTTGTACGTGTGGGTACTGACCGTCGGGTCGTTGCTGTGGCCGCAGCCGAGTGCACAGGCACTGGCGGTGCCGGGAGGATTTGAAGTGCAAGAAGTCATTCGATGGAACGGTATTCAATTGCCTCGGTCGCCGCGCAAAAGTCCTTCCACATATGTAGCATTTGAACAACTTCTTAATGAGAATGAATAAAATGTTTATTACTCCTCATCTTCTTGCTGGTGGTCAGCGTCTGGGACATCATCCTGGGGTGGCTGAACAGGTTCGTAGCCGTGAAAAATTCCTTCAGTGAAGATGTCGTGAGCTGGTAAACCTAGAGCAGCTCGCAAATCGAGTACGTCAACTTCGTAGCCTACCCAGAGTCCGTTCACGCGTAGGCGGATACTTGCTGTACGACGGTTCGTGCCGGTTGCTTCAGTGAAGGGGGGGGGGGTGACTTGGCTTTCAGCGATAGCTGCATCAAGTGCGATGGCTTGGCGTGTAGTATTTTCGACAGGCATCGTGAAGGTCGTCATGTCTGGCTGGCGCGCCAATGTAGTTGAAAGATGGTTGCGTGCAATCGGCCCAAAGCGCATTTTATTGGCTTCTTCAAAATTGGCGCAAGGTGTCACCCGCCACGTGAATGCTGGCAGCAGTAGCACGATGAATTCCTGGCAGCGGCGGTGGGGTAACAGAGTGGCAGTAAATGAAGAACTCGAACTCAAAATTCCCCATGACGTCACCGTTCCATCGTGAGCGGTCTCCACTTGAAATCCGCTTCCATCGGTGTCGAAGCAATGGTTCAAAGTTGGTAGGATCAAGAACATCAAATTGATGTTGAGACGCACACTTACTTTTCCGGAAAAATACACGCTCATCATTCCTGCGCAGTCTAGCGAAAGCAGGGTTGTCCAGGAGCCTGCCGAGCTTGACTCTCAGTACATCAAAGCCTTCAGAGACTGTAAACTGAATTTTGTGCACTTCACCACCTCTTGAGCGCTGCTCCACACTTCCTTTGCGTATAGTTACCACTCCTTTTAACACATCGTCGGACGGCAAGCCACTCATCTTTAAGCACCTAGCCGCCACGGAAATACTGTCGTAGACCTGTGCAATACACCCAAAAATACCGTTAGCAGGCTCCTGTAGCGCGAGGTACGAGCGCTCGTACGCGCTAGAGCGAAACAAAATTGCGCAGGGATTCCCCACCCGATGTATTGACACCCAGGACTCTGCCACCACTTCTACACCCGTCCGCAGCTAGTAGACAACGTAGTACAGACGTAGACCTGCAAACTGCACTCACAACCATAGTTAGGGATACCTTGATGAATGCTATGAGCGCTGCAACATATCGTCGATCTGCGTGTGCCTCCGTTGTTTTGGTGTTGTGACAACCAATGCCATGCGACTTGGTGATTTTAATAACCCGACAAATCAGATAGCGGTTTGATAGGAATTAGGAATGACACCTCCGATGATTTTGCCTTCGCATTTTCCATCACTGGTCTATTTTAGATGGCATGCTCAGTTTTATGTTCGCTTTTAGACCAGTTCCAGGTCGCTATACAGACTTTATTATAGAGGGCAAAATATCTGCAAGAGGCAATAAGACTCATCAATCTCAGCGCCTACCTTGGCCCCTGCAGCTAATCTTGCCAGTACTTTACGCTTGTGATTGTAGTCCGCAGCTATGCGAGCGCAAGTCCTTTGCTATTTGCTGTCTCCAGTGATACGAGGTCGAGTCATAGCTAAAACTTTGGATAGATACACCATCCAACAGCTACATTTAGTCGGTGGGGCTTCGGTTTAGGAGCCGTTCAATCGTAAGCATAGGAACAGCTGCCTTTGTCCTCATTTTTGCCTAAGAGCTGCCGTGGTCCTCATTTTGGCTAACAGCAGTCGTGGTCCTCGTTTTGGCTGACATACTGCCGTGATCCTTATTTTGGCTAATGGACGCATCTTCCCTGGATAGCTCCAAATCGGCGTCCTCGCCGGAACGAGGCCGAAGTTATTCAATTAGAGCGCAACCTCAGCCTCTTCGACTTGGGCTCTAGGTTGAAGCTCGGCCTACGATGCCGGAAAGACGGAAAGCGGCATGCCGGGCATGTATCTATAATTTCGCTGGTATTTATGTGGGCTTTTATTCACGGATGGCAGAAGCGCTGGCGTCGCCGTGGGCAGTGAACGGGGCATGGTCCCACAACACATGCTGGCTCTGCTGGAGCTGATGCCGTAGGTGCTACAGGTGTTGCTAACACTGATGATCGTTTCATTGTTGCTGCTGCTACTGTAAATATTGGAGCATACTGCGGCACAAGCGACAGCACAGGCATATATCGCCAGAAAGGAGAATTGGTTTTTTGCAGAGGGGGTCTTGCGCGTTGCGGGGATGCCTACGGCTACGCCAACATACGCTTGCATTGTTATCCACTTGATGTGATCTACAGGTACTTACTTCCCCAATTAAATGGTGCCGTAGGTTCTTGACGGAAGAAGACCCATATCTTAAAACAATTCTTCGTATACGGCGGGATGTACGAGACGGACCGGCCGTGGTCCATGTAAATCCGTGACTCGCGGTTCCCCGCCAGGAGCCAGTACTCCATTTTGTAGTTGTCAGCCTTGTTCTTCTTTGATTGTAGCTTGGAATAGTAACCAACTAGTTCGTCAATGGATTACTGGTCCGGCGGCGATGGTTTACCAGCTTCCCAGCTTTCACGTACCTCGTCATGAATGAATGCACGATACTGTCCGTGTCCTCGGCTCGGAGCAGGTGACCCACGTCATGTGTGATCTTTGCCTTTCCTCGGGAGCCAGCTTTATCATTGAACGCGTTTCGAAATAACAACGCCGGTACATTATTAAAATACTGCCTTCCACGAAAACCCGCCAAAAATATAGCGATCCTTGCTTTCGGATATTTTCTTGTAGACGCGAAGGGGGGGTTGTAGACCTTTTCACTGAAATCGCCAGACGAAACGAGAAGACGCAATTCACCAATAAAGTTATCAGAAGGACTCATGCTCATTTCACCCGTTGAACCCTGTCTACTGCGCTGTACTCGCTCTCCCTGCCCCGTCGTCTGTTAACACTACGCTCGTGCGGCTCGTGGTTTCGTACGTGGGACTGGCACCTCCGTACGTGGGACTGTTGTCTCCTCGGTGTGGTGGCGACTGGCTGTTCTCTTGGTTGCTAACTCCGGAGTGAGACCGCATATCAGCCACATCTCAGCTATATAAGTGTTATTAGTAAGATGTTTGCAAACCCGAGGGCCCCGCGTAGGAGGTCTCGTTGAAGTCCAGGTTGGAGCGTCTTATCTAGTCTATTTAAGCACTTGGTGCAAGTACTGAATTTTAGGTGCTGATCTTTATTTCTGCAGGTGTTTTTGGTATTTGCTATCTCAATCAATGCGTCATAATGCTGGGACATTTTCTATCGCAGCTTTATGACGCAATAGACGTCAATCCTAACCTAGCTGGGTATTTATAACATCATGTTGGTTGATACTGTGATTCACTGGTGCGAGACCATTACCGATGACAGTAATAGGTACACAGTCCAGTGATTGCGCGAGCTCGGAAACAGAAAGTAATCTTGAGATTCTGCGGATCATCGTCTCAATGCGCGTTTATATCACCCATTTTCTGTCGCATAATATGCAAGATTCAGCGGCCCATCGTCTCTGCGGATTCATATCGTCAATTTTCTGTCGCGGTATGTGGGACCCGCTGGGGCGTGATACAAATCCGCGGACGAAGGAATGTGTTGTTGTGTACGTTCTGGTGCTTTAGCCTGTGGGTGTAACAAGGGGTGTTGATCGCCGGTAGCGTGGGCCACTGCTGCATACTGTGTGTGTGTTATAAAATAGGCATGTACCTGCGGGGTCGCGTTAAGTTTCCCTTGCGTTTTCGGAAGTATCGCTTCTGAAAGAATATATCGATATGATAGGTCTCGTGGCAGGCTTGATACTCCTTTGGTACTCGGACCTCAACTAACCTGCCGCATAAAACAGTCAGGGTAAGCTACCATCGGATTCTACTCAGGAAACCACGGATGGATGCGTGTCAGGAGAGTTCCGAAGCAGTTGCTACCGCGGATGGTACCTCTGCGGCGTCCTGGATCAGATCTCGACCTTCACAGGAACAACCACTAGCGCCAACGCCGGAGTTGCCCATATCTTCGTTGTCGCCCGAGCAGCTTGCGTTTCCCTCCTTTACTGACTTCCTCGGCTTATAGTGGACACCATACATACCGGTACAGTGTACCATTCTGAAAAAGTGATGATCCGATTCTGGTTACCGTTATCAGTACCGGTACACATGTTGCAATCAAAGTATCTATTAGTAGAACTCTAGGAGTTGCTCTAGGAGCAGCTAGCTATTCAGCGTCTCCAACGTCGTCATCTGAGTCCACCTCACCAATGCTCCCATCAATGACACAGTGTTGAGCAAGTGTGTCAATGAGGTCTGCCGCTACCTTATCCGCTTCGTTAACCCTTGTAGCCCGAAGAATTATTCTGTATCCTACAGAATAAGGATTAATCTTGATTAAAGTATACTTCAAAACCTGTCAAAGATTTGCTGTTGTAAGCCCTTTCGCATCTTGCGATCAAGATCTGGGCGCAACGTGAACAGAACAGCTACGAAATTGAACATAACATCGTCAATGTATCCTACACCTGTAAGAATGGCAATTTCCTATTGGCTGTGGCGAGCGTAGAGCACGCTCAAAACCTGTTGCTCGACATTACCTTTCAATGCTGCTACGGTTTCGGCTTCAATCGTCAACCATCAATTATTGGTGCGGGCAGCACGCCGCAATGGATTAGTAACGGATTAGTGAGGAGGAACTGGGCGATTCCTTCCTCCGCACGGCAGCACAGCATCTAGGTCACAGCCGCCTCAACCGAACACACTGCCGCACGCTTGTTCCTCCTCCTCATCGCCTCATATACACGTCTGGTTTTTTTATTTACATTCTCGAGGCCGTACGGAATGCACTACATACAACTCCAGATACATTGCGAAGAATATCAATACATTCATTTCTACGCATCTTGCATTATCTACCACCATATAACACACAATGCCCTCGACACCCGCGTCAGACATGCCCACACGCCGTATTGCCTTGTTCTGTAGCCTCCGTCGCAGCTTCCCCTGCCGAGACGCTTGTTCTGTAGATCCCGTCGGAGACACGCAGACAGGTCGCCTTGTTCTGTAGCTTCCTTCGTAACCTCTGCAATTCATCGTCTTGCGCTGTAGCTTCTGCCGCAACTACTTCAGTCGACCCGCATTATTCTGTAGCATCCGTCGCAGCCACGCAATCGGTCCACGTTGTTCTGTAGCTTCAGTGGCATCTCTTGTGACTGCACTCGGAGCTGACGAAGTCGATATCACAGGTGCGAGCCCTTTTCGCGGTAGCAGCTTGTCTGTCTGTCGGGCCTCGAGCGGATGTCCGTAGGCAGAGTAGACTTGACCCGGCCAAATGCTAGATACACAAACGCCATGAAATCGCGCTTGCTTCTCATTCAGAACATTATTAGCCCAAATAATAGAGTATAAGCAAAACGTGCTCACCCCCCCCCCTGCTGTAGACGTCGCCTATAGTCGTAGCACTGGTCCTTGGTCATCCGCGAGGGCTCCTGTGCATTACGTTTCTTCTAATGGGGCTCACGCCACCGTGGCTTGGTCGGTACGCGCTCCGGGGTTGTTCTTGTTGTGAAATGAAGGAAAGACGCAGTGGCTGACACGCGGCCGTTTTGGGCTTCTAACTTGATTTTCAAACCTGTCGGGGCGTTATATCCGTCTTTCTATTGCCAGAGAAGAATCCCCGTCTATCTACCCATCGCCGATCCGACAGGAAGATGTGCTAAAAATCTACTATACAAAAGTCTATATGCGAAGTTTTAAGTAGAAGCCAAGTTTGCTGGATATTAAAGCCTGTGACATTACTTATTCTGTAGGATACAGAATACGGGGCTAGAAGGGTTAAGTAGCTTGCCATAAGCTTTCTTGTATCCATTAGGAATTGTCGCTGCGGAAAAGCCGTCCCAAGCTGAGCGAATCCATCGAGCGATCGTGCCTCTGTCTGGGGCTTTAAGCTCGAATTTCTTGCCGATCGTGTGAGGCCGCGCAAGTTGGTCACCCAGCAGTCGCGCAAACGCGCCTTAAACGGGTAGTTCCATGCAACATCAGCTGGTTGACAGACTGATGTTGCACTTGGTAAAACTTTCATGAGTAAGACGTTGATGGACTTGTCATATGAGACGACTTCGCCGGTCCAATGACTGGAGAATTCGTCCCACAGCAATAATATCGGGATGTGCATTGCTTTACGGGCACCAACATGATATTTTAGAAACTGCACCGAAAGGTAGCCATTCCACCAACCTGAAACATCACGTCTAAAGTTAGAATCGGTAACTCCACATTAGAAACATAATTAGCTCACCTTTCAGATTACCGTAGTTTTCTAGCTGCTGCTCTTGATGCACAGACCTCACTTCTTTCCAAATCTGCTTACCGAAACCGTAGCGCAGTCGAGTATTTGCGGCGGCTGTTTCTGGAACAGTCGATGGCTTGGTTTTAAAAACGACAAAAGGATGATACTTGACACCATCCGAGTCTCCCAATAGAATGACGGTCGCGCGCTCTTTCGTCTTGCTTGAATAACGCACCCAATCAGTCTTCGGGCTTTTCGCATTGATTGTTCTAGTAGGAAAAAAATAAAAAAGGCAGCGACAAGTAAAAACGTTAGTGCTCATACAAACTCGCATACAAATAAGTGATTTAGTCCAAAATGCACCTGTTTGGTCTGCATTATACACTTTTTTGACACCCAGGTCGATCATGGCTTCACGCACTTCTGCTGCGAAGGCTGCATCAACTCTCTCAAGCGCAGCGGCTGTCTTTTGTCTGGCGCGCGTCATTGATCTCATGGACAGCTTGTGGCGAGCCTTGAATGCGCTCTGCCAACTCCACGATGCGTCAAAGCCCTCGACGTTGTACCTGCTCGCGACTTCCTTGGCCTCTAGCGTCAGCATTAGAGTCGAAATGGGGGGCTACACATTCGGTTCACTCCTACCTTAGTGCAACATGCACTAATGGATACATTTAGGTAGACCACATCACACTGTGCTCACCATTCATATTAGGAAGCAATACTATTGGTAGAAAGCAGCATCTCTCCACCACTAAGAATCATACATTAGGCCAGAGATTCTGCCAACCACTCGTTGGCATTTAATCTAAGTTAAATACACCTACGCTTCCTCATACACGTGCGCTCACGTGTAAGCTAAAATATTGGGCTTAAGTCACCTGGTAGCACTTTGTAGTCCGTCCAACGACCGACTAACTACACGTTCGTATGGAATACGAACGCGGGGCTGAGAACCTGTCCATGGACACGAACATGTCACAGGTAGCCCGAATACGTCTGCAACGCATGTTGCACGCGGAGACTGTCCCCACCTGTCGGACCCAGAGTGGGAGGCGCTCCAACGACTGGCGACGGTCATTGGAGAAGCGACAGTAGCGACGATGCTGCGTACGCTATCGCCAACAGAGCAACACGGGGTTGCTCTGGGTTTCATCATGAAGGAACAGCGCGAGACCGGTGCTCGCGCTACGGTGTCGACTCCGTCCCGTGGGATCATTGAAACTCCACGTAAACAGCTACGTTGGAAGAGAGGGCGAGCCTCTCCTCCGTTGGCTTGTCGATGTCGACACTGCCATTACGGCTCGACGTATCATCGACTCGTTGTCGAAGGTTGCGTTCGCCATGTCGTGTCTTGGCGGACGAGCGAGGAGTTGGGCGTATGGACGCCGACTCACTGATCTTACGTGCTTTAGTACGTACGAGGTGTTCAAGGAGGAGCTCAAACAATCGTTTGAGCCCCCGCAAAATGAGTTCCGATCGAGGGCTGAGTTTCTCGATCTGCAACAGGGCAAGCATGACGTTCGTGCTTACGCCCACAGGGCACGGTACTTGGTCTCGAACATCGTAACCAATCCGATCGACAAGGCGACTAAGGTCGTCACGTTCATGAAGGGCCTTAAAGATGGGCCTGTGAAGACCTATCTCTTCCGAGAATACCCAAGTACTCTCGAGGCTGCGATCACGCTCGCCATACAGGAAGCGTTCAGCCTGCGACAGGCTAAACTGCATGTGAACGTCCCGCGGCCGATGCCACGACCGATGGTGAAACCGTCGGGAGGTTCCGAACCAATGGACCTCTCGAGTGCGACAGCTGCTGGACCACAGCAGCATCGTGGACCAACGAATGTCCGTTGTTTCCGTTGCGGAAACAATGGTCACTACGCCCGTGAGTGCACAGCTCCTGTGCACGCGGCCAAGGGCC
>JAIKVD010001170.1:0-12354 GCA_024679075.1 Phytophthora uliginosa | reverse complement strand
TTACGCGCCAGACGGGCAACTCGAAGCGCTTCCCCGTGTTCGTGCAGATGCTGCTCACAGCGCTGCACAGACGCAGCGACGCCGTGTTCGTGGACCTGCTGACGGCGGCGGACCTGGATCTCTACAGACAGCGGAAATTGCAGCCCGGGATGGCCGTCGAAGGGTGCGGAACGACCACTTTCCCTTGCAGCAACTTAAGCACGCCTTTCTAAATTTTTAGGGTGTATTTATTATATTTTTTAACATTGTTTCTGTAGGTTGACGAGTGCTGGAGGTGCTGCATCGAGTGGCACTGGCAAGAGGTTCCTGATTTTGACGTATGCCGTCGAGTTCGACCGAGTTCACTACCCGCTCCCGTTGACGCCGGAAGTTTCGCCCTCTCCTGACGTTCTGCAACGCACCATTCGCAGACTGAAGCAGGCGCTGGTGGAGAAGGACAAGAGTTCTACTGCTGCTGGTGGTGCGGGGGGTGATAGTCGACTGGCGGAGGAGAACGCCGTGTTGAGAGAGGAGAACCGCTGCTTGAAGAACACTTTGAAGCAGTATTGTGACGGGACGAGAGACGGTGGTGGTGCAGTGCTGAACTCGACGGGGGAGTTGCAGCGGGAACTTGAGGTGCGCTGTGTGATAGCGATGCAATGATGTGGTGGAGTTTGTTTGGGTTGACGGATACTGTGATGTGGTGGCAGGCGTCGATTGAAGAGAATAAAGAACTCATTGCGCTTTACCAGCAGTTTCGAGAAGATTCAGCTGTGGAGACCGCGCGACTTCGCACTGAGATCAAGTACGAAGTATTGGGCTCATGGACATTTGATCCGTTTGTTGGTCGTAACTGATGTTCTCTTTGGTGCATCTTCTGGGATAGACAACTGCGACTAGCAACTCAGCAGAACGACCGCACAGAATTGGCAAAGCAGGAACAAGAGCGATTGGAGACAAGGCGAAAAATTGTACGTGCGACAAGATTAATTATTTACTTGCGTTCTCGTGACATAACAGCACAGTGTTTGTGTTCTTCTAGAAGGACAGCAACGCTGCGGTACAGGAGACTCTAGCACAAATGGTGCAAATGAAGGCTCAGCTAGAGGAAACTCAGCTGAAAAACCGTGAGCTTCTTCGGCAACTTGCAATCGCGCGTGCTCAAGCTGGACAGCAAGGCCAACGTCAGCGTCCAGCGCTTAACGGCAGCCGTGGGAGCGATTTATCCTCGCGTTTTTCGAGAGGAAGATCTCCCGCTGCACGACAACAGCGGTCCCCAGCGGCAGCTATGGCTAAGCACCAACAAACCAGCAGTGCGGTCTTCCCGACGCCTTTTCAATCCTCCTCGTCTCACTACGGTCCTTCAGATGATGAAGGTATCAGCGAGAGAACGCCGCGGAGCGCTCGACGAGGACGACCCTCGCCTCGGTCAGCTTTCCGGCGCTTTGATCCGACGGCCTACCAGCAAGAAAAGGAGCGGAAGTTACGCGAAGCTCGGGCGCGCTCGAACTCACGTACGCGACCGCCACGGTCCAATGGCGGATACTCGTCAGACAGCTCAGCGGGTGGATACTCCTCTGCAGGTTCCCGAGGCTCCCAAGCTTCGTCGCGCTCTACGCGATCACGCAGTTCACGGCTCTCAAGAGAGCGCCAACACGAGCTTGATGCGCGGCTGGCCTCTCCTAAGCGGGTGGTGGAGCCACCTCCTCTTGAGACCCGCCGTCCGCGCGCGTCAAACAATTCACCGTTGCCTCGGTCAGGGCCTCCCAGTGCGCGTTCTCGAAGTCGTGGGCGCTCGCCATCACCGTCACCATCACAAAATAGCGGGGTCGGTCGTCAGACTACTCCAAGGGGCTCCTTAGCGTCTTCACCGCGCAAACCATCGCCATCGGCTCAGCAGACACCTCCTCAAAAGAAACTTAACCAGCAGAATTCTGTGCTACGACGAAGGAAGCAGCCGCCGCAAGCATTGCTAGACACTTCTGCTGATTCTTTCAGCGACATCGACGACCGACTCACAGCATTGCAGCAATTTCTTCGAGAGGCCAAACAGGGCGGAATAAGAACTGCGGGGGCGAGCACCGCAGCTTGATACAAGATGACCATTCACGCTCATGTAAGTACAACAGGCTCATTATTTCGCTTATGCATGGGTGTGCAAGTTGGTTTCGAGTTGATAGGAACAATTCATAGAAGAAGGGGAAGACTCGAGTGCCTGGAACACGTCACAGAAACGTCCTTGAGCCTCGAGGGCGTGGAACAAGGGGGTGTCGTATCTACAGCCACGCGTTGGGATAGTTGGTGGCCTCGTCGGTCTCGTGAGCGGCTAGTAGAACCCCGATTGCCGCGGCGTGTACGCCGATGGACTGGTGTTCGGCGACGACAGGTTGTCAGGAGCAGGCAATGGCTCGAACGTGGTGCCAGGGAACGCAAGACGCAACGCTGGTACAGCAACGGTGATCGAAGTCGAAGCTGACGTACAAGTAGTTCCACTCGTGTCCAGGCGGCGGCGTTTGTTGCAGTAGTTCGCGGATGCAGCTGGATGCGCGAGGCGAGGCCCCCACTGCTCACCAGCGTACAAGGGCCTCAGCAGGTCATCTTCGATGGCTGTTGGGCTCGTGTAGTACTCGTCCACAAACACGGGAACGCTGCTGTTATCATCCTGCAACAATTGGTCTAGCCTGCTGACACTATTGACCTGGAAGGCTGAGCGCGGTGATGCCATCGACGAGGGTCTGGACGCTGACGTTGACAAGGTGCTCGGGAAGGCAAGAGGGACGAATGTGCTGTTGCGGTCTCCTGCTCGCGGCGATTTCCACTGTCGGGCTGGGACTCTCGGAGCGTCCACCTGAAGTGTCGACTGGCGACCTGCAGCCACCCGCGGCTGCAGTTGAGACAGAGATCTCTCGTCCTGACGGAATGGTCGTTGTTGCTGCTGAGACTTGGAGTGCTGGGACTGGAGAGCAGCGGCGTCTTCTGCAGCCTTGGCGTCGGCTTTGATGGCGGCGCGCGACTGCTTCTGCAGATACTTCTGCGCGTGGGTGCGGATCTGCACGAGCGTGCGGGTGTGCACCAGACTCGAGATCTTCTTCCAGGACTTACCGAAGCGCTGCAGACCTTCGAGGAACAGCTCGTGCTCTCTCTTGGTCCAGCGTCCGACCTGCGTGCCGTTCGGGACGTCGTCACCGCTTGTCACGGCCACCGTCTTCATGTCGACGGTCTTCCGAGTCACCGACAGCGGGAACGTCACCACCGAGTGGGTCGACATTATGGGGAACGAGCACGGCGGGGGCAGCGAGTTCGCTTTGCGCTTCTGGCTCATTGGCGTCATCTTCAGCGGCGGCCGTCGCTGAGCTACGGCCATCGCGGAATAAGGCGGGGAAGGGCCACTCGACGTCGGATAAGTGAGACCGTGACGAGTCTCACGTGGCTCGGACCGTACGTTGGTGGCGTTGGTGTTGGGGTCGCCGAAGCTGACGGAGAAGCTGCACCCTCCGAACTCGAAGCTGTTGGTGGTGCTGCTCAGGTATTCATCCCACGTGGGGCTTCTGCTGGGTGCTGGCGGTACGAATGGTACCGGAGACGGCGGCGACGGGCTGGGCGAGCGCGTCGAATACGACATCCGAGAAGTGGGAAGCTCGAGAGGTTTGGCTGGCTGGATGGAGTGAGGCTTTCGCGGACTGGAGACTGTAAGGAGGGGGCCTTTGTGTGCTAATGTCTTAGGCGAAACCGCTCAAGATTTAGAGCAAAAGATATGCAGACTTGGATAAACTATGCGCCAGCTTGAAGCGCGAGTCCCACGTGTGCCGCTTGGACAAGTTGTCGTTTCCAGGCTGGCCGGGCCATACTCGAGACTCTCGCCCCATTCCGCCATCGTGGCGTGAGCCGATAGTCTAATACGTAGTATGCACGAAGACAAGTGAAGGACCGAGAGCAGGCGAAGTGCCATCTGCAGCGAGAATCAGCCTCGCATCAAGCGTTTCCGGCAACGCTCGAAACCGATCTGCGCCGGTGTCTGCTGCAATGCACTTGGTCGTGTAGTTCGCCTGTAGCAGCAGTTAGAGAAAGTATGCAACGATCTACCTGTTCGCGAGCAACCATAACGTTTCACCTCAACGAATACATGTTACATGCAGCATTGAAAAGCCTAAGCGGTTTTAAAACAAAGTCCACAGTAGTAGTAGAAGTAATAGGTTTTGAATGCAGCTGAGAGCTTACCCCCTGATTTCACGGGCGCGAATGAATAAATTTCTCTTGCAAGATGCTTCAAACATAAAGACACAAGAGGCGCGTGCCAAGAAGAATATCTTAAATGACCTCAAGCATATCCAGAATTATCACGGAAATTCTGAGATATCTATTGATATTTGTAGTATTGACCTTTTAAAGCAGCAGAATCAAGTCTATCGGTTTCGTGAGGACTGGTTTAGCATGTTATTTGTGTCGCTCTCACATCGATAGATACTGACAATGAAATGCCGCCTTGTGTGATACAAATATTTGGTTCGGATTTGTTATAGATTTTTTTAATCGCGCCACCAGTAAACATTACCGTACTGTCACATGGAAGGAGCGCTCGGTTTCTATCTTGAACGAGACTTCGAGTTCAGACCGAAAGCTCGAGTTCATGTTCAACAAACTAGGACAAAACCCAATTAATTCTTCTAACAACACCTGAACTACAAGAAACAGCTCTCTCCTAAATTGGAAATAAGACATCTGGAGTGCTCGAGGATAAATAATAAATTTGAATGAATATTAACAGGAAGAAGACATATTTGCGAGCTGGTTAACCGATGTCTGGCGGAGGACAGGTATGGCTACCATGTGGCTTGATCCGTGAGGTTACACGAATGTCGTTCTTGTCCGACTGGGTCAACATTCACCCTTTTGGGATAAGATATCATGGTTCATCAAATATTCAGTTGTTTTTTTTTTTTTTTAGCTTGAACATCACAGTCATTGTGTTTTAGCGATATTACAAAACTACTCAAATATGCGTTCATACAGGATTTGCGAGGGTTTGCGATGCTGGTAAGACTCTGGATATAAATATCCAGAGAACAAATTTTGTCTCGAAAGTAACGCTTAGCGAAACGTTGGCAGGCAAAGCTGCAGCTAGGTGCCCCATATTAGTATCCGTTGGCCGAGCAAACGGTGGAGTTAACAGACTCTTCTGGTCCTCATCAGCGTCCGACGCACATCCTGAGCCCCCGAGTGCCAGAGCGTTACGCGCTCGCCGCAGTCCCAGCTGCAGCTCGCGGGACGTCGAATGCTTCAACTTCGAAGTGTCTTTCGCCGTTCGTCGAGCCGTTGTCGTGTCAACTTTAGCGCAAGGACTCGATCAAGTTCGAGCGCCAAGCTGGTGACGTCCTAACCATTCGGTTCGGAGTCTTGACGACTCGGACACTCGAGTCGAGCGGCCGATACGTTCGTCCGAGCTACTTTTGAAAAGGGATCGGATACACCGTCATCTAGACAGCAGCAGCAACGTCATCACAGCGGTGCGGGGCGCCCCTGCTTCACGCACACTTTCACCATGTGAGCATGGAGCAGTCCTGACAGCGATACGTCTACGGTACCGGTACATACTCGCGTGGAGTCGACTTGTCGCTCTTGCTCTTTTGGTCATCGGTCACAGTGGACTGTACTGCCGGTTCCGTGATGTCTATCGCCCACAAACGTCGAGTTCTCGAATATCCGCTGGCCCCGGCGACCGTCGCGACCGGCTCACAAAGCCGGGAGATCGTCTCGCCAAGGTGAACACCCTGAACACCCTGTCCTCAACTGGACGGCCACGGCGATTGCTGATCGCGCCACGCTGGAAGTAATGGTGCTACAGTACCGCTCCACCGGCACCGGTGCAAGCCCCGCATTGCATTGCAAGGACGCTTCCTGGCGCCATGGTGATCGCTCCAGCCCCACCGGCTCCGATAAGCATGCATCCGGTACAGTAGTTGCACTTTTCAAGCTCGGGTTCCCCACTTCCAGCCGCACACATCTCGTCGTCGCCTCGCTCGAGCACTAACCGTCAACCGAAAAATTGCAAGGACACGTGTGTGGGCGAACTTGCACCAGTTCCTGCGCTGAGGGAAGGCATCCAGCGCAGTGATCGACATCGTGCGTCCGTCGAGACCCGACGGACGCCGACATAGATATCATGACACCCCTGGAGCTCGTCTATATCTCGCCGAAGTTGCAACCCGCGCTAAGCTTAGGACCGAGCAAAATGTGGCATCTGCAGTCCGGTCGTACAGCAAGAAGACTCGCAGACCTGGGAAGGAGACCATCTCCTTATTCTGACATTTGCCAGATCCCGCACAACTCAACTCGTCGACTTCTAGAGACCATGCCGGCCCCCAGCACCCGTCGCAGCAGCAACCGCACGCGTTGCCGTCTCGCCGACTGCAACAAGTTTGCGCAGACGCGTGGCCTCTGCAAGGCGCACGGTGGAGGCTCGCGTTGTCGCCACCCGGACTGCCAAAAGCTCGCTCAGAGTCGCGGCCTGTGCATTGCCCACGGAGGTGGTCGCCGTTGCACCGTTGAAAACTGCAACAAGCTCGCCCAGTCGAAGGGCCACTGCATCTCTCACGGCGGCGGTCGTCGTTGTGCTATCCCTCACTGCGACAAGTTCTCGCAAGTCCGAGGCTACTGCAAAGCCCACGCCAAGGTCCTGATGGTCTTCAGGGCCCCCTCGTCTCCCACCTGCGCTGCTCTCATGACACCGCCAGCGTCTGCCATGGCAAGTCCGAACGTCGCCATGTCCCCAGTTAAGTCAAAGCACTCGATCGACTTTCTAGTGAACCCGCCGCCGCCCATCGAGTCGCCGGCGATGACTAGCGCCCCATTCCGGCCATCGTCATTTCTGTCAGCACCGACGATTCGCCTCCCCAAGCTCAAGACGAGCGAGGGGTTCATCAAGCAACATTCGCTGCTGTCGTTCCTCGAACCTCCTGCCTCCAGTACCTCCGCTGTGGCACTACCACAGTTGAAGATGCCGCCGATGACGCTGGTGCTCTACCGCTAAACCTTGCACTGCCAGCAGACCACGAGCATCGAGATCACCTTTACTATTTAACAAAACAACACGGACACCTTGCTTTACTCCATCTTCCTCACTTTCTAGCATCCTTTGGTGACTATATGTTCGCCACCTTGGCGAGCGGCCAGCTTGGATGCCAAGGAGCGCACATCGTTCAAGATGCTGCTGACCTTGACGCAATACGTGTTCAAACATTCTACAGTAAGCCGGTACACCAAGACCAAGAGCTTCTTGCTCTGTGTTGGTTCCAGAAATTTGGCAGCGGATAATATGGACGAAGGCTGTTGATACAAACCCGTTCCTCTCTTATGTAGAATAGAAGGAACCTGGAGAGGAATCCCCACTCAACTTATTGATTGACAATCCACAGTAATTCTTCCGGCGGCTGGCCGAACTCTCTGGCAAACTCCGTCTTATCGAGCTGCCGCATGGCTCTCCGAGTGTACATGTATTCTACAATGTGATACTTGATGGCGCAGCGTTTTTTCGAGACGCTTCACAGGTAAATTTCTCAGGTCGTATATAGGATAGTCTTTCGCGCGGGCATTTTCGCTGCTCGGATAGTTCGTCATGTGGCAGCGTATAGCCTCCAGCGTATAGGGCCATGCATGCCGTGGCAGAGATCGTGTCTTGCAACCTTTGTGTCATTATTATCCGCTAACTGGGATCAGCGACCCCACAACGTTGAGCGCGTAGGCGTCGACTTGGCTAGCGATGGCACGCGCAACGTAGCATGCACCGCAAGCTCATTGGCCTCACCACTTGGTGAAGCGCAAATTCGAGCGCGACTTCGAAGTTCCAGCGCCAACATCTCATGGGGGGGGGGCTGGGGGGCTGTACAAAGCAGCAGTCTACATCATGTGGGTCATGTGGAACAGCATCCACGCTTCAGTCCGCCTTTGCCTTTCGCTAGCTCACCTCGCTCGAACTAACGGCATCAAGGAAAATGCCCAACAGATTTCTGAGCTTTGGTGTGTGGACGGAAGAGAGAGAGATGGCGAGGATGTGGAGGACGCCTCTACACATGAACACACGGGCAGCGTGTTTGGTGGCCCCACAGGCGTCGACAGGGCATGTGGTTCCCCTGCTGGGGCTGACGATATCGTAGCCTGGTTCGCTCGGTTGCGACGGAGCGGACGAAAGTCTCAGCGCGACATTATCTATAGCAAGGTCTCCACACGGTCTGAAGTCCATAGGGGCAACGGCAAAGGCGTGGGACGGAAGTCTCACGAAGTGGGGGCTCGACGCGCCAGCCGATCTCGCTGGGAACCCCTATCGTCGGATCGAACGTACACTTGTGCTTGCGCTTGCTTGGCTCAAAGACAGAGACCACCCCCGCCGTAGGACCTTCACCGGCCGCTCTCGGGGATTCTCCGCCTAGGTCGCGAGTGGACGCAAACAAAATTCTCCGCCAGCTCCATTCACTCCGGCATTTGCCAACTCCCGCACAGACAGCTCCAAAAGCGCAGTCGATTGATTGATCCACCATGCCGACGTCAAGCACTCGCCGCAACGCCAACCGTGCTCGCTGTCGTCTGCCAGACTGCGAGAAGTTCGCGCAGACCCGCGGACTGTGCAAAGCGCACGGCGGTGGCTCCCGGTGTCGCGACCCGAGCTGCAAGAAGCTGGCTCAGAGCCGCGGCCTCTGCATCGCACACGGTGGCGGCCGCCGATGCGCCTTCGACGGTTGCTCCAAGCTGGCTCAGTCCAAGGGCTTCTGCATCTCGCACGGTGGAGGCCGCCGCTGCAACGTTGTCAAGTGTGACAAGTTCGCTCAGGTCCGAGGCTACTGCAAGTCGCACTCCAAGCTCCAGTCGTCGAGCGAAGACTCGTGGTCTCCTTCCTCCAGCTCGACCCAGTCAAACCCCACCAGGTCCACCATGTCGCCCAAGTCCAAACTCTCCATAGACTTCCTCGTGAACCCGAGCAGCATCACTTCAGAGCACAATCAGCCGAGTCTTCACATGGTGGGCTCGACGCTACCTCACCAGCGCTCCCTGCTCTCGTACCTTGACCCCATGACTACGCTCGCGTCGACTGCATCAGCACTCTGTGAATGCCCAACGATGGCGGTACCAGCCCACTACCCTTCGCTCGTGCTGTACCAGTGAAGGTAGTGTCCTATTTATCCATAGACTTCATACATCAATACATAGCGTACAGTACTACATGAACATGTGCAGTAGAACATGAACTTATGCCGTCCGTCAGCTTGAGCCTCGCGTGATTGTCAAGCTCCAGGACATGCAGATCGTTGACAGCGAGCGCCCTGCGTCTTGCAAGCACCCCTGATCGGATGTGCGCGCGCCTTCCTGCGCACTTTGCGGTGGCGCACCGATCCTGAAGCTAATCGGTAAGTGTAATTTCTGCACCGAAATGACCTCGTTTTCGTACAAGCATGGTCGATTAAACGAGGCAGCAGAACTTCTGCTGACTGCTGCAGAACCACTCGCCTTAATTAAGTATTGACGACGCTGCAGCGGCGACCACATTCCGGGAGCCATGTACATGAAGAGACTTAGGTGGAGACCAAGCCTCGCACGGCACCCCACACGCGGTGCGTCCTTATCGTCCACCTGGTGCCTATCCACCAACACTAATCCATGTACCGGAACGTTGTAGCGCGTGACGGGCGTTGTTGAAGCACCACAACATGAACAAGCTGCAGTATTTGCAGCTCCTCGATTGGACGGCAGCGCCAAAGCAAGGCGCCGCTTGTACTGTACATGTACATGTACATGTACATCTGTGGCGCGATTTCATCTGTAATTGACGCCACGGCTATGGAGATGCTCATCGCCGGAGCCTGCGGAGCGCGCGCGTCGTCACGAGGATGTTGCTTGGAAGTTCCAGGTCGGAACGGCGGCAAACAGACGGTGGATCACCGAGCTGAGCTGCGCTGGTCGAACCAACCCAAAGGTTCATTTTGCTCCATGTCCAATACACAGGAACACTCGACCGACGATGTACAAGTATTTATGTTGCCAGGTTCTGTAGCACAACCAGATAACGTTGTCTGGAGGCTGGAAAACTGGAGCTAGCTTGCTCGATTTTGCTTAAAATGTTGATGAGTACCGGTACAGTACCCACAGTACGTGTACGAGACATCATTGTCAATGCAATGATTCACGAGAACTTGATCCGCTGCGGGAGGATTTCGGTTGCTGTTGGGGTAGAGGGTGATGCTTAACCCTCAGGTGCTCAGGTGCCTGTCGGCCAGTGTTCATCGTGCCCAAGCACCATCTACACAGCTTCAGCGAAAACGCCAGCCTTGCGAGCCGGGGCGTCATAGAGTTCGACCACGAAAGTTTTGAGCGCCGCACTGTGATGCTGCGGGCGACTCGTTGGAATTCCTCGACAACAAAGCCTATCGGCCTACCGCGATGCGGGTCCTCCCTGAAAAGTTACAGTTGATTGGCCAGGCTGTGCTTTTGACCTCCAGCAGCGCGCCGCCTCAGCCAGTCGCTGGCTTCGCACAACAGAATAAGCTTAGCTGAAGTTGCCCAGACGCGCTACATGTAGTTTCTTCGTTAGCTGCTGGGCCAGTCTGCGTGGGCCTGTCTCTCTTTCCCAGCGGCACCGTACATGTTCATGTAATACATAGTCAGCCTCAGGTGATCACCTCCGGAGTGTACAGCGTCGATCCAAGCGCAGCGTCACTTGCTCCATCGGAACCGAATCCACGCAAAAAGCGACTCACAGAAGGCTGGTTCTGTGGGACCTTCCAGGCAGTGTGCCGATCCCGAGAGTATTTTTTCGAGCAAGCCGCTGCCAAATGCACGCCCCGACTGTCAGCCGCATCATCAAATGACAGTCCTCTGGGTCCGTACAGTCTCGGTGGGCTATCCGAGGGCAACGATGCCATTGCCCATCGTCGAGAGGACCTACATCGTCGATGGGTCCCATGACTCCCATCATGGCCAGTCCACCTCGTCACTTTGGTGGCCGGCACGATTTCTAATCTTTCGCCACGGAGATGTACGTTGCTCGCTTTGAAGCACGGCAGTCTGCAGCGCACAACATCCGGTTCATCCGTAGCTGGAGCCGGAGAACCTCCTTGCAGTCGCCATTGCAATTGGACCAATTATTGGCGCACTTCGGTGGGGAATCGTCGATACATGTACGTCGCGTCTGCCTTATGGGACGGTCAAGTTGCCAGACGAGGTGAAAACCAGCGTGTTGGACCTCCGCTTTTCTCGGTGAGGCAGGCAGCCACGGTCCATATTGCTGCTTTCCACTCACCCGTAGGCCACGGGTACATACACGTGGAAAGCCTCCGTGCGCTTGCAGCATGTGTAGATTGTACTCCGGCTGGAAGGAGCTCGTGGACAGCCCAGCGCCATTTGGTTCTCTATCTAGCTTACCGAATTGGTATTGCTGGATGTAATACGTACAATACATGAATTTCATGCCGCATGGCAGCTCCGCCACTAGGAACACGGCAAACCTATCGTGTCAGGGTTGACCCTTTAACCTTAGCGCCTATAGGTAGCTGCGACAGCATCTTACTGTACGTGTATTGCATGCACCAGCGTTGCGCACTCCTCTTAGCCGGCTGGGAAGCTTTATTACGTGGGCTAAGGTCATGCTGCAGCACACCGGCCAGCATTACACCCTGTGCGGTGTGCCCACACGGCGGCGAGAGCTGGGCGAGCTGAGCTTCCCAAGATGAAGCAGAAACTTTGGTGACTCGAACAATCGCCGCCCAATTCCCAGCCGCTGGTGGTACAGTATGTACATGTATGGCGTATTTTGGGCAGGGGGGGGGGGTACGTACGTGCACTTGGGCGTTTGCTCGCTGTCTCGTGCGCTTGTTGCTCGCAGCGCACGAAGCTCAGTCGTGAGCTCTGCTCGTCACGCGTAGGAAGCCTGGAATTGCAGTTCTTTCAGCACTACGGTATCAGACTGTAACATCAACTTGTCCTAACAACTAGATGCATGTGTAAGTACTAGTATTACATAGCATAATGAGTTGGTTTTATTCTTGGTGCTTGGGTGTGGTCGCAAGCAGCAGAGTCGTCCTTGTAGCTGGCTTCTGTAGGAAAGACAAAAGTTCTCAAATAGAAGGCCATTTAACCACAAAAGCAGCAGAGTCCTCGCAGCCAGGTGGGGAAATAGAGCATTACAGTACCATGGGCACCTGAAGTAATACGTGGCCAGGTGTCGAGGACCAACTGAGAGCTGTACAGTACTAAGTATTTTCAAGGTTATAGGATTGACAAAGATGTCCAATCCAGTTATAGCTGATAGGGAAGAGTAGAAATATATACGTGTCATTCTCAGTGCCTCGTACCCCTCGAACTCCACGAAAGCCAAGGCGCGTCATCAATCCA
>JAIKVD010001169.1:0-11648 GCA_024679075.1 Phytophthora uliginosa | reverse complement strand
GTTGCGGCTTGAGCACGCACCGTGCATCACGCACGCCTGCCGTTAACGCTCATGGTGGCGGCGCGGGGGCGCTTAGCTCGGCGCACTGAGGCAAAGCGTGTGTGCTGCGTCTGTGCACGAGCAACCACCGCCTTGTGGCCTCCGTCTGACATCCGGAAGACCGCCAGTGCCTGCGAGCAACAGGCAAGGCACGTAGCTGCGCAGGCGAGGCCGCCTTTAAGTTGAAGGATAGCGAGTATATATTATTCAAGTTAAAAAGAGTGAAGGTCAAGTTGCTGCAGCAAAAATGGGCAACCATTTCCGAAATGGTTGGTCATTTCGGAAATGGTTCGCCCAAACAGCTGATCCATTTCTCGAAATGTTATGTCCGCTGGTGATAAAAAATAGTGTGGTCATTTCGCTCAAAAAATCACCACGAAAAAGCTAATCCAATGAGAGGATTTTAGGATCCATTTTCAGCGAATGACGAGTGAGATAGGGGAAGGGGAGGAAGGGTGGGTTGCACACATGGCTACATGTACATTTGACAGGCAGAAGTTGCAGTGCACTGCAACGGCACTTTAGGGATGGATCTCCACGTTGGTGGAGTACACTTCGCTCAGCTCCTTGCCCTGCACGACATCGGTCATCCAGGCTGTGAGCTCGTCAGCCAGGAAGCTGGCCTTTGTCTTCTGCACGTTGTGCCCGCCGCGCTCGAAGGCCAGTCGCGGGCCTGGGTGGCACACTGCGCTCACGTCCAGGAAGATTTCCTCCTCGATCAGCGCGTCGTCTTTGGCCCACGCGAGGAAACTCGGCAGCGATCGATTCTGCTCCAGGTGCTTCGCGAACAGCGGGAAGTCGGCGGTGGCGCAGCGCACGATGCCCGCCGTGAAGTACCGGTAGTCGGGCAGCTTGCTGTCCGGGAACTTGAACGACTTGGTGTAGAGCTGGCGGACGAGCCACTTGGACGCGCTTTCCACCGCCGGCACCGGACCGCAGCATCTTCCACAGGAGATCGTTCAGTCGCGGGCTCAGCGCGTGGTGCGGTCGGTGCCCAGCCCCAGCCAGAAGTACCAGGCCTTTGATGCCGATCTTCTGCTCGGCCGCGTTGATGCCCGTGAAGTACACAGCAGCGTGGCCGCCGAACGAGTGGCCGAGCACGAACACGTTGTCGCTGTCCTGGTGCACGCCCTGCATGGCGTTGTACGTGAGCTGGACGGACGGGAACGCGCTGATGTGCTCGTAGTAGTTGGTGGTGTCCAAGATCGTCGAGCCTGCGCCTACGACACGCACACCGCGGTCCTTCAACAGCGGGATGAGGTGTCGGAAGTCTCGGTACGTTCCTGGCGCGCCATGGATCAGCACGAGCGTTGGCGTCGCAGTTGTCAGATCCTGAGGCTTGACGTCGATGTACTCGATGGTCCACTTGCTGTCCACATCGATGAACTTCGGCTCTGGCAGCGGCGGAGGCGAAGCTCGACGTGGTTTGGTAGCAGCAGCAGCGTCCGTGGCAGTAGAGAACGATGCACTAGCCAGAACTGGACGAGACGATGACACCAACTGCTGCAGCGCTACGAACCTCCGGCCGACACTCGCAACGCTCCGCTGCCTTGCAGCTCTTCCGACACAGCGGACAGCCGCCTTCATGCTTCACTCGTTGGTCTCTGATTCCTGAGTGACGCGCCTGCAAGGATGGGGATACCATCCCACAGGTGGAAGGTCTCCCTTCAACCTCGAGCGTGCATAAATCCAAAGTGTCGAGTTGACATCACGTCGGACTTGGGCTGACCACCGCCTCGGAGTTCGGTCAATGCTGCTGCGCGTTCCCCGCGCTCGGCTGCTGTCGTCTGCGTGCGCGCGCAAGTCGTACAACCGCTGGGACTTCCTGCCTCGAGTGGAGGTGGCGCCACCACGTGAAGCTCGAGCCCCGCCGCCGCCTCTTCCGTCGCCAAAGTATCTGGACATTCGCGGTCGCTGCACGCTCGAGTACGTCGACATCCGCCGCTGGAAGAAGCTCTTAGAGACTACGAAGCGCCGGTGACAATTGTGCTGGTGCACGGCGCACCGGGCAGCTACAACGACTTCCGTTACCTGGTTCCAGTGTTGGAACACCACCCGCACTTGAGGATCATTGAACTCAACTTGCCAGGCTACGCTGGCTCAAAGGTTGCTAAAGAGCACTATCTCGAGTACATCAGCGCGCTGCCGACTGCCGGCTTGGCTCTAGACGCAGCAGCTGTGTGCAGGCCAAGAAGGAAGCGACAATGTGTTCTTGGTTGGTCACTCCTTTGGTGCCCACACTGTCATCAACATGGCCGCGTTGCAGGCGACTAAGAGGCACGATGGTCCTAGTAGCTTACGCAATGAACTCAAGGTTCGAGGGTTGGCGTTGCTGGCCCCTGCGGGTTGTCGGCCTCACAAGGTGCTGCGACCAAAAGAGAGCGCGATGGTTGTCAATTTGATGCGGACGCGGAACCTGGTGGTTCCTGCGTTGATCCCGCCCTTCATCAAGATGATCTACACCAAGCTGCTGGGCTTTCCTAGTGATGCACCGCCGGGACACTACATCGCTGGTATTGTACGCGCAGGCACCACCGACTTTGGAGTGATTCGAGAGCAAGTGGATATGCTGCGCAGGCTGAAGCTGCCGTCGCTCGTTGCGTGGTCACAGAACGACGAGTTCATGGAGGAAGAGATTCCGCTTGAGCTCGCGCGACTGTGTCATCCTGGTCCGCGCCTTGCATTTGCTGGTGGAGGTCACAACGTGCAAAAGACTCGAGCGGAGCAAGTTGCGGGGGCTTTGACTAGGTGGATCGAGGATGTCTTAGGTGAAGACACTGAAGGAGAGCAGCAATCAACACAGAGTTTACCTTAGTACGCGCTGAAATAAACTGCTTGAACAATTACCGTGTTCGTGTTCGTGTAAAGTTGGACGCAGCATTAAAGTGACGTCGTGAATCGTCGCTCCCTGAAGCGAGGCAATCACACAGCACCACTACCGAATTCTCCGCGAAGTGCTCGAGCTACACCCAAAACAAAATGGCTCTATGGTAGATTTGAATCGGCTCGGTCGGAACTCGAATACTGTCGCTCTCTAGGACCCGTTTTTTTATCGGCGATTCCGAGTTTTCTACCCAACGAATGTCTCTGGTAGCTCGTGATCATTGTGCTCGACCTCCACCACTTCCGTCGCTCAAGTATCTGTGGATGAAGGATTACTGCAGCCTTGAATACGTCGAAGTACGATCACCTGACAACGTTCAAGCGACTTTTTCCCTGGTTCATGGAGCACCAGGCAGCTATCGAGACTTCCGCTACTAGCTCAGAAACCTGGACTTCGCAACGTTGGTATTAATCTGGCTACAGGGGCTCTGTAGTTGAAAAAGCTCACTCACTATCTTGAGACGGTCAGTGTTGTTCGAGCTGCTGAGGTCGTGCTGGATGCCAAGGATTACGGACACGTTTTCTTTGTCGGGCACACCTTTGGCGCTCACCCCGTCATTAATATGGCAGCATCGAATGTTTCTTAGGCGGGTTCTTAAGTTCCCGGGAGCGCTCCGGGGAGCAAAATAGACAGCTTTCATTATTGGCTTAGAGGGTGCGAACAAGGATTTGCTTGGGACGCAAAATTTCCCGCTCCCAAGCTATTTTCGCGTCGCCGGGAGCTGGGAGATCAAGCATAGCTACTTCATTTCTTCATGAACTCACGCCTAGTGAGCTTCTTATGATTCCTTTGCACAAGAGCTATCGGGATATGCAATTTTTGCATCCTAAACCAGTGTAGTTCTGTAGAACGAGAGCTTCAAAAAATACATACTGAAGCGAAGTAGATTGACAGAGGTGTATAGTTTTTTCCTCTCGGGAGATCGGGAGCGGGAACTTAAGAACGCGCCTTAGTCGAAAAACGCAGCAAAGTAAACTGTGACCATCCGCACTTCTAACTCCAGCTGGATGGCACAAGTTGTGTGTCACAACAACTTGTGAATCATGTCGAAACCACTTGTGCCCACAGCAGGTGAGTCACCACCGGGAATTTGGTGTACACGAACTTGGTGAAACGTCTTGCTGCCGCTGACTTCAACGGGAAAACATATAAAGTGTCATCAATTTTGTTTCGTATTTAGCGCGATGGATAGATCGGCCAAGTCAGAGTCCAAGTGGCCATGAGCGCTCCCTGGAAGCAGCGACGTCAGCGCAATGCCTACGACCGCTCTTGGGGGATTATTGTGCTGGACCGAGAAGACAAGATGCTGCTACTGCAGCATCGGAGCGGACGTCACTGGTCGTTCTGCAAAGGGCACAAGGAAGATACCGACACGTCGGACATCCACACCGCGGCCAGGGAACTGTTCGAGGAGACCGAGCTCCGAGTGCCCACGTTGTGGACGGAGCAGGAGTCGTGGGAGGAATATTGCAAAGCCACCGACGAGTCCTTCAGTGAGCAGAATGTCATTGAGGAGGAGGAAGGTACATCCGCCGTATCACGCCTCGAGACCCGGCCCGCCCCAGGATGTTCCGCGAGGAGTACAGTTTCCGCAAGCGCAACAACAGGAAGGGTGATAAATGCGTCGAATACTATGTCGCGAGAATCCGAGATCCAGCTGCACTTCAAATCCAAGCCAGAGAGATCATAGATTCCCGCTGGCTGCCACTCGACCAAGTCGCGGATCAATTGGACTATGACGCGGACCGCGAGTTGTTCCTTTGCGTCAAGCAAGCGATCTCGAAGTAAGCGCCATGATAAGGCAGATCAATACTTGCTTTAGCAAAAGACGACACTAAGAATCCACATTTATCAGGACTGGGTGGTAGCGACTGGAGTGACGAGAGTTTGCCTGCCATTTATTCTTGGTGTTGTGTCGGTAGCGACGGATAAGAACGAGAAACAGGAGCGATGCGATGATGTGCCCGATATAAGCTCACTCAGGGTGCGGTGCCCTTCCTCAAAGTCGTGAAGTGAGATGCCCACCACCAGCTTGTCGTGCATCGTGCCTTGTTGTAGATCAGCAAGAGTCGTGCACGAGCCTCGCCCCCCGCCGCCGCCACTTCCAGACCCCAAGTATCTCCAGATCGAAGGTGTCTGCAAGATCGAGTACGTCGATGTCGAGCCAAGTCAACTGAAAAACAATTGTTCAGCCACGATCGTGTGCGTTCATGGCGCTCCTGGGAGTTTCCGCGACTATCGCTACGTTATCCCGATGCTAGCCGAGCTGCAACCCGGTCTTCGGATAATTGGCGTCAATCTTCCGGGTTACATGGGGTCGGAAGTAGAAAAATATCGTTACCTCGAGACAGTCTGTGCTCTCCGAGCCGCTGAGGTGGTCTTACAAGCGATTCGACAACTTTGCACCTCGAACGAGAATGATGGAGGAGACATCTTCCTGGTTGGGCACTCGTTTGGAGCTCACACGGTGATTAACATAGCATCACTGAGCGAGACGCAGCGAATGGCTGGTGCTGCTGTCAACATACTCCGAATTCGAGGGATTGCGCTGATAGCACCGGCAGGATGTGTGCCGCAGCGAATGGTAAAAGAAATACCCATAAAGATGATGGTCCTTCTCTTGAGATCTCGCAGTGCAGTCGTCGTGCGCTTGGCGACACGCTTTGTCAAGTATTTGTATACCGAGATACTTGGGTTTCCCAGAAGGACACCGGCTACTTCATGCGTAGCGGCAATAATCAGGGCGGGCACAACGAAGTTCCCATTGATTCGAACTCAGATCATTTTGCTGAAAGAGGCCAGCATGCCTGTGTTTGTCGCTTGGGCTCTTGACGATGAGCTGGTAGAGCCTTCGATTCCAGAAGAACTCGGCAAACTCTCTCATGTTGGTCCACGCCTCGAGTTCGCTGGTGGAGGCCACAATATCCAGAAGACTCGAGTCGAGCAGGTCACGGCCGGCTTGAGTTCGTGGATCTCCGCTATCTTGAGCGGGTGCAGTTCTACTGAGCTCGGGATGACCCAGCATTTCCCATGAGCGATTTCGGTACCTAAGCCAAACTGGAGTTTTGACAACCAGTCAGTCGTGTAAACGAGATATTCTGACGAAACAAAAGAATGATTAGAGTTGAGATGCATGCGTTCTCGGCGAGCTTTTTTTTTCTGCATGAACACAGCCTGCGGTTCGATAAACACCACAAGATGTCGTTGTCAACAAGCAAAATTCACGAATGTATCCCTCCTCTTTCTCGACAGGATTCTTGTTCGTCTCCTACACCTCAACATTTTTTGTGAAGCGCCCTCCACGATTTCGTCGTGCACTTACAAGCGCTGTCGAGCCTTGAAGAACAAGGCGAGTCAAGATGCTCCGGGGGTACTCACGCTGCAAGATTTTCCCGCGCGTTGCATGAAGTCAATTTCTCCAGGCAGCTAGCGAGTACTTCAAAGTATCAACGAACTGGTTCCGCGGGGGAGTCGAACGCAACCAACTCCGTTGATGCCGCTTGTCTATCAGGATCCTGGCTGCTAAATCTGACGTTGCTTGGTGCCCCCGGCTACATCATTCCACTCGTGCAACTCCCGGGGAGCTGATTATCGGCATCAACTTCCGAGGCTAGATAGGACCCACAGTCCTCAAGGCACACATTATCTGTGCAGCAACTCTGTGGAGCGATGGCGACAAGAACGTATTCACCAGTTTTGCTGGAGCACCGTGCCACTGGAACGCAAGCAGGTCGCTTTACTGAGCTGTCTCAACATACCCCTCCAAATAACTCCGCGCTCGCATTCGCGAATGTCCTCCATTCGCGAAAGCACAAACTCGCTGGCCAGCACGTGCTGGCCAGCGAGTTTGTGCTTTCTAACAAGCAAAAGACGCAGTTTCTGTCGTAGCATGAGCTCTGTAAGTACTGAGCAAGACCAAGGCAATTTGCGGTAGGTAACTCCGACAGTAACTTATCACAAGCAACAGTCATGCCCAAATCTATCAAACTTCAGAGAACAAGAACCGCTCGTTTCTATACTTCACCTCACTATTGTAAATAACATGCTAGGATTGCAGCCACCCATATCATTGCAATCTACATGTTTGAATTTCCTCGACAGCGCGCCCGGGCAAATTCGATCACTCGTTGAAGATCAGGAGCGTCGATGCCATTGGCAAATGCGTACGCAGACAACTGAATAGCAGCTGCAAGTGCGTCTCCATGACTGAGCGATTTAACCTCAGTTAAATCGTTGTCCATCTCTTCCATGTCACCATTGTCTTGAAGCGTGTGGGTCGCACGTCGAGACCGCGGAGCTGGCGGCAATTCTTCAGAGAATGGCATCCATTCCGGTACATTCTCCTCGGCGCTAATATACTCCAATCCAGTCATAGGTTCATTTGGTTCAATCATTGCGATAATTCTGTCCAATATCGACGTGTCAATCGGGAACTTTGGCACATTCTGCTGCTGTAGCAACACCACTGTATCTCCTGAAACAATGCCGGTATGAGCCCAACAGTTCCTAATCATGTCGGGCGACACGTGCTGCCAGGACTGCACAATATTCTTCACAGCAGTAAGAAGACCCATTTTAGCTTCAACATTCCCCGAATTACCACCAGTCGAACGTTGGTGGTCCAAAATCCACTGCACACCGAGTGCCTTCACGTGAATTTTAAATTGCTGAATGATCCCCGCTCGCATCGGCTGAAGGTAGGCCGGAGTGTTAGGCGGCAGAAAATACACCCGAACATTGGACAACGGAACCTCCGTCGAGCCATGACACGGTGCGTTGTCCACCAACAGCAGCACATGACGATCTTTCATCAACGCATTAAACGCTTGCAGCCAGTCGGTAAAGTTGCCCCCGGTCATCCAGGCTTGAGGATTAGCATAAAGTCGAACTGGAATTTGGGTCCCCTCGACCCCATTTTGATCACTGTGGATCACAACGGGTTCCAGCTTCTCACTGCCGTCCATGTTGCAGCACAGTCCGATAGTCAAATGTTTTGGTCTTTTGGTCTTTCCAACTTGAAGTTTCCGCGGCGGCATCTGATAAAATAGCCCGGTCTCGTCCAAATTGAACACGTCTCTGGGCTCGTAGTCGTCGATCAATTTGCGTAGACTTTTGAGCGCTGCAAAAGCGTGGCGCTGTTTGAATCGGAAGACCCAAGATTTGGTCACTGACTGGTGCCCTTGAAGCAGCTCGTTGGCTTTTGTGCACAGGACCAAATCGCTCAAATCGCCCAAATCGGGCGAATTGAGCACAAATTGGTACAGTTCCCGCTCCATTTGGGGAAAACGACCTTCTTGGTTACGCTTGGCATCCGGATTGAGGCTCGAGTCCTGCGGCGCCCGCAGGATGGAGCCCACGGTGGAGCGGCCCAATAGGACGGAGAACCGTAACTGCGCCCAGCGGATTATGTCTTCATGGGTCAGGTCCGGGTGCGCGCGGTAGTACAGTCGTAGCTCGGCCTTCTGCGCCACCGACAAATGGGTACGACGAGGCATACTTTTTTGGGACTTTTCGAGTCAGGAAATGATAGGGGGAACTTGATTGGTCAGATGCGAAGTAAATTGATCTGATTGGTGTAGGGTGTTTTACTAACTGCAATCGCTGTTCACCAGGTATAGTTTTTTGCAGCCTACATTCCGATTTGGCCACGCAGTACAAATAATGAAACTCACCATGGTCTTTGAAGCAAATTTATATTTTTTAAGATAAAATTCCATTGGGGCCGCAACATTCAGCAACTATGTAAGTATATGTACAGTAGCTCGAAAACAGCACAGTGGATTCGCGCAATATTTAATAGCATGTCCTAGAGCTTGTTGGTCAGCATGGCGTCTGGAAAGAGATCACAGGTTTGCAGAAGATAGTATAGCGCAGAGTTCTGATGTAGATCGATTACATCTCCAACACCCGCGTAAAAGGATTCCTGTGCAAGCCTTATTCCAACGCACTTGGGGAGCAAGGAGTACGTACACGTCTTGCTGAATTGAACACAAGACAACCTGGTTCTACTTTTTCTCTAGCCTCCCTATCCTCTAATCTTCAGGTCAGGGTCACAGACAACGCACGGGAGGAAACGGTTTTGGTTTTTACCCAGCCAACCCTTTGAGTCTTGCTGCAATCAGGCACCTTCCAAAACTGAAAACCTGTTCATATTGTAGTACTCACACCGCTGTTGTGTTTCATGCGATCTAGAAGCTCCGCAACGACACCCGTTTTCCCAGTGTCAAAAATATATAATTCTTCGAACGGTCATTTTCATCGTTTGTACGGATTCGACTTCAACAAAGACGATATCCTAGCTGTCATTAACAACCACTGTACAGTACCGGTACACGTCAATAGTGAACGGGTCTATTATGAAAACCGGTCTGAATGTCCTTCCGTAAACTTGAAGCGTGCTCGCTTCCAACACTACTCGGGACTGATCAACAGCAAGTATCAATTTCCCAACTAAGATAACCAATATCAATACAGTCCTATCTTCGTGCGCTATTTGCTTTTCTTCGAACAACGGGGGGGGGGGGGGGTCCTAACTTTACGTTGCGAGTTAGGACAGCCCCTCTCCAACAAACTTTTTGGTGGATCTCTAGTATATTATAAGGGTTCTAGGTTTGTATAGAGTGAGTTAGGCACGGAGAGAACGCTAAAAGCAGTGTGGCACTGTAGCGCGAAGGCGCACATCTACATAAGCAGTGAAGCTTTTGAGCGTCAACGCCAGCGAATCCAGACACGCACAAGGGGTTAAGCTCATACTCAAAAATGTACTTAAAGCCACAGCCGATCGCAGGTCCCAGGACCTCCGTTTAGTGCTGCATCCTAACCCGCGCAGTTCACGAAGAGTTCCGTAGTTGTTTTTGAATTGAGGTGCATTGCTGTCACTTAGACGACAAGTTGGGCATCGCTCCTAGGCGATACCAAAAGTTTACATTAAATTAATGATAGCTCTCATGAACCACTGGTACTTGATCATGCAGTGGCATCCACGCAGTATGAAGAGGTCCTCCGGTGCTGATGTTACTCGGCTGTCGGCGTTGTAAAATTCTTAGTTGTGTCCAATAACCGGGCTTTTTGCAAAAAGCGGAGCCCTCAGCAAGTTACTTGCATTTTGAACTTTTACTTGCAAAAAGCGGAGCTGTCCCAATTTGCTCTCATCTTGAGCCATCTCAGTCGTCAAAGAGCATGACACCTCGAGCTTACTGAGCTCGGCGCCGCCCTCTCTTCTCTCTCAGCACACGCAAGGCATGATCACTGAGGGCATGCGGTTTCCCACTCAAAAAGCATGCACAGCGGCGATGTGAGCATACTGTATAGATCAATAGAAGACAGCCTTCGCTAGCTTCATTCTTTGATAGAGGTGTGGAGGACCAAGAATCGGACCTACATAGCAGATTGCGAGCTCAATCCAGAAAGAGAGTTTGTTCGAGTTTTCATTTTGCACCCTTACGCCGCATTGTACAGCACTCATGGCCAGCGCGTAGCAGGTGTCGATGGAGCATTTCTCCGGCACAGAAAATATAAAAGCATTCAGATGATTCTCGTTGGCCGAGGTGGAAACAACTTGTCGAATGCAATCTTCAGGTGAGCATGATATAATATTTCTGCAAAACCAAATTGGGACGGGCTTTTTTTTGCAAAACGCGGAGTTATTACAATGTTTTTTGCAAAAGCAACTGATTGTTGCAAAACGCGGAGTTCTCTCCGAACCGACCCCGGATTATCTGTTGCCCTTGACAGATGCCCAAAGAGGCCTCAGAGAGACTGTTTGCAACCGAAGCGAAACGGAGGTCTGCAGTGGTCGGCGCGTGGGCCGAAGTAGTTTCCTTAACAAGGAGTTACAATCTATCTATCGACGCCTTGCCCGCCATGAGCGAAGCGAAATTGGCGGTGCAAACGAGGAGCTCACGAGCACGATCATCCATTCTGGCGAACACCGTGCACTTGACGAAGGGCGTGCGGCCGCCGAAGCGCGCAGCGTCTCGTTGGACGCGATATCCACGCCTGCGAGCGTCACGCCGCGTCCGTTAGTGTGTGTGCCGCTACAAGCAGAGAACTCCGCGTTTTGCATCAATCAGTTGCTTTTTGCAAAAAATATTGTAATAACTCCGCGTTTTGCAAAAAGCCCAATTGCGACAGCTCCGCTTTTTGCAAGTATAAGTACTGTAAAAGTTCAAAATGCAAGTTACTTGCATGTTGAACAGCATGTCTTGAAAAACAGCCGTCGCAATTGGCACGTTTGCAGCTCTTTAATCATATGGCACTCGTTATTTTGACCGGTTGGGCGTTAAAGACGCGACGAAATGGCTTTACTTGTTCAATTTTATATTACTATTAAGAGAGTGAGTATTTTGCCCGAATGGGCTATCCGACCAAAAAGTATACACGTGACCGTGCATAAAATGAACGAAAACCTGGGCTCGGCAACACTGTCCAGGAGTTAATAGAGAACTTTAGATCCTGGACTAAGTCGATTTTTTGGAACAAAAATTGACAGAAACGTATGAATTCCCGCTGGTCCAAAAATATATTCCAGTGGAACAACGCGACCCGTTATTCCACTGGACCTAAGTATTGGAACATCCGCTTGTAATTTATCCGTAATCTATCCGAGTTTTATCCAGATTTTTCTTGTTCCAAGTCCAAGAGATGCTCAAGCATCTAAAGTTCACTAATATCTAATCCCAGCCACAGCGCCTGGCCGAGTCGAGGACTTCGGAGCCGGGGTGGG
>JAIKVD010001168.1:0-12362 GCA_024679075.1 Phytophthora uliginosa | reverse complement strand
ATTTATTTCCAGCCATCCGCGGAATCGTTTCTCCGAGAAAACTGTTTTCTCAGAGTCGGGGGTGAATTTGACGCCTTCGCCAAGTTTTGCTTTGCAGATCCCATAGCCAGGAAGAACGAAGTTCACCCACGATACACTATCGTTTGGGTCGTAAAGCGCTCGACAGCGACACCCACTAGACAAAACGAAGCCACTATCGTTGTCACCATATCGTACGCGTGGATGCAGCTCAGTTCCTTCTCGAATGTCGACAAAACCATACGCGTGGGAGCCCTTTCCATTCGAGTCCAATATTGGTTGAGGATAGTGTGTCTGCAGTACTACGGAAAAGGCCAACATATCAGATTTCGTTAACCCACCACACGAAATAGAGACTTCCGTTGCCATGGTGTCTAAAGGTCCACAGCAAAGCGCGTATACCAGCCATGACCATCGGTCAGAGCGTACTGAATGGTAGGCCAGATCCGACTCCGTACATGACTCAGCGACTGCCGAGCAGATAGAACTAAACATCCTGTTGCATACCCTGGCGCACCATAACTTTATTTTTCCGAATTTCACTGGAATGGCATCGTCTGGAGAATCACTACGATTGCTGGTCACAAGACGCAACGCTTTGCCACACACCAAAGTGCTTAGCAAAAAGCCAGCATTTATCATGGCTTGTCGCGAATTAATTGTAGCGCGCCCAAGATCCAGTGAAAGGCATGCTGTTGCGGTCCTTGCCAATGCAAGTGTCACGACTGGGTGGGCCCACTTCCGAATCGTTGTCGTCACTTTGATACAGGGGTTATTGGCTGGAATGCACGTGTTAACCAGCGTAGCGCAACCACGAGTAGCAAACACCCACACAATAGGAGGAACCACGGTATCAAATAATCTTCGAAGCTGGACACGAAATGATCTTGATACGTCTGCTGAATTATCAGGCTCCTGTCTGCCATCCAGACGCGTATTGAGAAGTCTGCAGGTCCACTCAATTTCAGCTTTACTGTGAGAAAACACTTCGCTAGACTCCTCCACCTCCATCGCCTCTAATTTCTGGACTGCTGCTCGATACTCAGGCGAATACTCCCACGGGTCATCCGGAAACCCGAGGAAAGCGCCCCACGTGACTTGAGTCTGGGCTACGGCGGCATTGGTTGCCGACAGATTCCCAACTAATCGGATGGTCCATCTTAGAGAGTAATCTGGCTGGATTACCGTCGATGAAAGAAGTAGTTCTTGGGATGCTTCATTGTTCGCGATCAACAGCAGTGTGAATAGCTCCATGGCCTCTCGAAGCTCCCTGTGCCTCGTCGACTCCGCTCGTTTCCTGGAAGCTCAATATATATGTTTCTCTCGTATCAATGGGCGTTTACCCAAAAGGACAAATGACACTTCCAGAACTGATTCAGGAGCATCAATATTTTCACGCATCGAACTGTCGCGCAATACAGTACGCCAAGGCTCCAGGAATTTCCACTCGGTCGCCATGGCAAAATCTTGGCAAAGTTTAGAATGATAACTTCTGTCCTCATATCGATTAGTTACAACAGCTTACATCTGTCTCCTTTCAAGGTCAGACATGAGCGAGAGAGCGATGCCGTAAATGCGGCGAAGTCGCTTGCACAATGATTAGAAAAGTTCAGAAGCCACCTCATTCCTCATGCCGAAAAAGGTCATTTCACGACAACGGCATTGTTTTCTCTAATGATTGAAAGCTACCAGTTCGACACTTCACGACCTCGAACAGAACTTGCATTCTCATCCCCCATTAGATTTGAAGGGACGTTCCGGAGTACCGAACTGTAGTAGACAGGTTTAAGTTTAAACTGTGCAGTACAGGTTAATGTGCAGCCAAGTTTGTGTATCTTCCATCGTTGTATCCTCGCTCACTTCAAGTTGGCAAGATCGCAAGTTTTGACAAGCATGGGCGAGCTCCAACTGGCCTCCACCTCCAGCAAGCCTCAGCGTACGTGCAGAAGCTCGTGTCGTGTCTGTCCACCTGCGTCTTCCCGGCCGAGACCTCGTCCCCTCTGGACGAGACGAAGCTGCACGACGGCAGGCCGCACAGCTCCAACGAGGGCTACGCCATGATAAAGAGGCTCATCAACACGCTCAACCGCTGCTACGCCGACCGCTGGTGGTCTGGGGCAGTGGCAAGCCGCTGCGCCAGTTCATCTCGAGCCACGGCGTGGCCAGGCTCATGCTGTGGGTGTTGGACCACTACGACAGCGTGGAGCCGCTGATCCTGTCGGGGGACGAGAAGGACGAGGTGTCGATCGGAGACGTGGCTCACGAGATTGCTGAGGCCATGGACTTCAAGGGCGAGATCGTGCTCGACACGAGCAAAGCGGACGGCCAGTTCAAGAAGACGGCAAGCAACGCCTAGCTGCGGCGCTTGCTGCCGGATTTCCAGTTTAAGACGGTCAGCCAGGGGTTGAGAGAGACTACGGCGTGGTTTGAGGCCAACTACGAGACGGCTCGGAGGTAGTTTGGGGTCGGGGGGATGTGGCTGACAAGTCTTTTTGTTGAGTGAGTCAAGGCTCAAGAAGATAAGACCAAGAGGTAGCTCTATCGATAGGCAAAAATAGAGCTGGCACCAACCGGACCTCGCTTTGCTTTCTGCAGTGAGGTTCAACTCACTGCAGAAAGTTGGAGAGAAGTGTAGTAGCGATGTTACGGTAAAAAAAATGATTATATGCTCGAAATCTCGGTAAACACCTTCATACGAATACGCCAAGCGCGCAATGCATTATTGTGGACAGACACTACATATTTTTATATGACACTACATATAAAAATATGTGATATGGTAGCACTCAGAGAGGATGTACGACGGTAAGTTGGCTTCTTCTTTCAACATAACTTCACAAAATCCGTATACAGGACCAACGCCGTAAAGTTCATCGAGGATATAGAGCAGGATTGCACCGTGCCCCGCATTTAACACGGTTTCTTCAGCATCACGTAAGGTAATTCGGAGCTGTGTACCTTGCTTCATTTCGACAAATCCGAACTCTGGTGGTTGGTTGATCCCTGGTCTGGAGCTACCTCGGGAAATTTGTTTTCCAAAGCTGCCTTGACGGCCAAACGAACATCCCCAATCGGCAGCTTCCTAATAGAAACGCTTGAAGATCCGCAACGCAGCCCACAGATCAAACGCCACAACTTATCCGTCATCACGACAAACGATCCTGGTTGCAGGATTGTAATCCTGGGAATTCGAGGCTTTTTACCTACCCTATCGAACTCAGTTCCGCTACTGCAGAACGGATACGCAGTTTGACACCTATCGCATTTCAGACTCAACTCGCCATATTCCACAACTAGAGCGATAGATGGAAAGCTGAGATTTCCTAGCTTTACTCCAACAGATTGAGCGACTGCAAAGCAGTGAACTCAGTCGATACACAGCATTCATCGCCTAAAAGCGCCATAGCCAGGAAGAACGAAATTCACCCATGATACACTATCGTTTGGGTCGTAAAGCGCTCGGCAGCCGACTCCGTATATAACTCAGCGACTGCCGAGCAGATTGAACTAAACATCCTGTTGCATACCCCGAAACACCATAACTTTAGCTTTCCGCATTTCACCGGAATTGTATCGTCTGGAGAATCACTACGATTGCCGGTCACAAGACGCAACTCATTGCCACACACAAAAAAAGTGCTTAGTAAAATACCAGTACTCATCATGGCTTGTCGCGAATTGATCGTAGCACGCTCAAGATCCAGTCGAAGGTATGCTGTTGCGGTCCTTGCCAATGCAACTGTCAATTCCGGGACGGCTGGGTGGGCCCAATTTCGAATCATTGCCGACATTGCCATACAAGGTGTATTGGCTGGAATGTACGTGTTAACCAGCGTAGCGCAACCACGAGTAGCAAACACCCACACAATAGGAAGAACCACGGTATCAAATAATCTTCGAAGCTGGACACGAAATGATCTTGATACGTCTGCTGTATTATCAGGCTCCTGGCTGCCATCCAGACGCGTATTGAGAAGTCTGCAGGTCCAGTGAATTGCATGACTTCTATGAGAACACGCTTCGCTAGATTTCTCCGCTCCCATCGCCACTAATTTCTGGATTGCTGCTCGATACTCAGGCGAATACACCCACGGGTCATCCGGAAACCCGAGGAAAGCTCCCCAAGTGACTTGAGTCTGGGATACGGCGGCATTACTTGACGGCAGATTCCCAACTAGTCCGGTGGTCCATCTGAGAGAACAAGCTGGCTGGATTACCGTCGGTGAAAGAAGTAGCTTTTGGAATGCTTCATTGTTTACAAACGACAGCAGTGAGAACAGCTCCATGCCCTCTCGAAGCTGTTGGAGTCTCCCTGTGCCTCGTCGACTCCGCTCGTTTCCTGGAAGCTCGAGGTAAACATTTTTTTCTCGTGCCATTGAGTGTCTTACTGGAACGATAAATGATACATCTAGAACCGATTCAGGAGCACGAGTATTTTCACGCATCGAACTGCCGCGCAATACAGTACGCCAAGGCTCCAGGAATTTCCACTCGGTCGCCATGGCAAGATCTTGGCAAAGTTCAGAATGATAACCTCTGTCCTCATATCGATTAGTTCCAACAGCTTACATCTGTCACCTTTCAAGGTCAGACATGAACGAGAGACGTTTTTACCCACAGCGATGCCTTCGAAGTCGCTATCTCGTTCCTTACGGTTCTGACACTTCATGACCTCGAACAGAACTTTCATTCTCATTCCCGATTATCAGCAATTGATTTGAAGTGGCTGTGAGTGATGCATCTGCTTATTCCTGGCACAATGGGTCGACAAATGTCCAACCTGCCATACAGGCGATCCCAAAGTCACACACGTGGACCATCTGGATTCTTCATATCTAGACGCAGCTTTATTCATATTCATTCTGACAGAATTAGAGATTGGTGTGATCGGTATTACGCTCAGTTATGCTGCTGTAGCCCTGCTTCAATATAAAAGCACTTGTGTGGGATGAATCTGTAACTCACTAGTGGTTCTCCGTTCAGGTCGCAGGGGGTTGGCTCCACTGTTGGTTTAGTGACCGTCCACAAATCTGTCGCGGTAGATTTCGTACAGAATGCCATAAAATGGCCACTTCTAGACGACTCGAGTCCGCTGTCGACCCGACAGATTTGACTTATACCCTCCGACAGAAACTGACGCGAATCAAGAAAAACGAGTTATTTTTCGAGTGCCAACATGAAGTACAGTATCGCCCATCCCAGTCGTCAATGGACAGATTCCCGTGGTCTATTTTCGTACAGATTTCGTGTCTAAACGATCGTGTACAGATCGCGCACAGCCCGCAGGCCATTTGCTTTCTAAATGTATAGATTCGGTACAGATCCGAATAGCCACTTTGAAGTTGAAGTGACCCGCACTCAATTCCGCATTTATCCGCCCTCCCTGGCAATCATGGAATCATGGTGCCTGCAAGCAAGCGCGGCGTGATGGAGGCACTACAGCTATATGCAAATGAAGGCCACGACCCCAACTCGGGAGGAGAGCGACAGTGAGCACTCGTCGTAGACTGAAGTGCCAAGACGCCATTGCGACGGCAGCGCTGGTACACGTCTTCATTGTCCGCGTAGATCATCCGCACTATGCTTGCCAAGTCATTACAGCCACCAGTGACCAGTGACGGAGTGGAAGAGTGCTGTTCACCGTTCTTGCCATTCGATCTATACATGGACGAGCACATCTCATTGCGAGTCGCAAGCGCCAAATATTTTCCTTACGAAGACCACCTCAAGATGGCCTTGAAACCTCCGAAAATGACGGAAGTCTCCTCCCCTGGCATTCTCAAAGTGAATTTTCGCTGCATACGCACAAAAGGTGTGCTAACTTCTGATGATGAACGGCCGACCTGACGAAAAAGGCCCCTCCGTGCACTGGGCGGAGGCGTACCACGGCCAGGCTCAGGCTCGCAAGACACAAGTGGAGATCGTTCTGTGGTACGACTGGGGTTTCCCGAGTATTGGATGTTTTCTGCACAAATTCTCTGGATTTTATATCCAGAGTATCGCATCGAGGTCTTACTCATCATACCCTTATAAAATGAGAGACAAAAAGGTCAAATTACGTTGTAGATTGCATAGCCTGCTAGATTTTAATATTATTCGTGGCGGTTGACCCATCCGCTGAATATGAAGACAGAGAGCCTGTTAGAAGAGATATTCTCTGCTATTGGCTTATAATTGTAACATCGTAATATCCGTTTTAGACGGATAAACTTTGAGCTTGCTTAGGGCGGCCTAGGGTTGCTTCCATCTTTTTCAAGCGCACATCTTTAATACGTACTACACATGTAGCCATGTCAAATATGCAGACTATATAGTCAGTTTTTACTGAGATAGCAAGTAGGGGTAAGGTATGCTGCTAAGCAGCCGACGGATTAATTCGCTCGCGTGGTGCCCCCCCCTTAAATTAAGTGTATTTAGAGCATCTCCAGCGGTTGGACTTCTTTTTTGGTCCCATCGAGCCCTTAAGACCACGAAATTTAAAATAAGTCGGCCCACCGGGAGAAGTTATTCACCGACTTAACTAAATTCTTGACCACACTTGGAATGGGGGACTTTTGTCCAAAGCTACTTCGATTATCGAGCTCCGATCCCTATAGTGAAAACAAGTCAGAAAGGTTAGAATTCGAGTCTTATTTTAGATCCTGGTGAAGACTCATCGGTGGGAGAATAATTCTACATCCAAGTTTTAACCGCGTTACTTTTAGGATAAAACCGCCTTTGAGATGCTCTTAGAACTGGTTTGGTACTATACTTGCATTTAAACTACATGTGAGTGGCGCGGGGTAGATGGTGCGGCTGCGAAGCAGGCGCAGCAGATGCTCCTCTTGGTCAAAGGTTAGTGAACATGTATAGAATCTCACCAATGCGGTAAGCTGAACTTTAGTATCGTCAAATGAATAACCCATTTTTGATATTGGAATACCAGCTCCAATAAAATCCAGAGCTGTTCCGTGCGAAGGCGCGGCTTTGTCGATGGTTGCCAGATTATAATATAATGGGCTATGGTATATTATACCATAGCCCAGCTGTTCATTAGATCCTGGACTACGGTAAGTCGATTTTTTGGAGTGAGGTGCAGTAGTCGGAATCAACTTGCAGCTCAAGAAGGTCCAATTTTTTTATTGTTGTTGTACCACGGGAGTTTTTGTTTTTGCGGATCGGCGCATTTCAAGACAAAACGCTGAAAGTGCACATGTTGGCTTCATGTTTGGAATGTGCGAGCTGAGGCTGACGTAAAATAATGGAGTTGATTACAAGATGCAAACCGTCGGACTCCACTTCAGTAGAAACGCGGTGATCATCAAATCCATTAGACCACGGGTGTACCAGATCAATATTCTGCGTGGGGTTTCTCAAACACCTCGTCAAATCGGACAACGGACCCGTGCAATCTTCCATTGTTACCGTCTTGATGGGCCAGCGACGTAGGGACTCGTCATGGTCAGATACGACCACGTTGAACTCGGTGATAGACAGACGCTGGAGATCTGGTGATACACAGATGCTGCAGCTCTGGACACGCGGTAGACAGCGCGCAAAGGTCGATATGATTTGAGGTTGCGGCGACTTCCTCTTTGTCGATATTTAGTGTTAACGAACGAAGTCCGTGGGTGACCTGCGTCAGCAACTCAATCAACACAGCAGACGTCTCGAAGGTGACATGATTTATTTCCAGCCATCCGCGGAATCGTTTCTCCGAGAAAACTGTTTTCTCAGAGTCGGGGGTGAATTTGACGCCTTCGCCAAGTTTTGCTTTGCAGATCCAAAAATATTCCAATGGAACAACGCGACCCTTCGTTATTCCCACTGGACCTAAGTATTGGAACATCCGCTGGTAATTCATCCGTCATCTATCCAAGTTTAATCCAGATTTTCCTTGTTCCAAGTCCAAGAGATATTCCAGCATTTAAAGTTCTCTATTGTACTCAACCTTAACGCAACCACCATCGGCGGGCGAACTTAACCATTATTCGAAAAGCCGCCAATGATGTACTCGAAAACCATCCGCACCCTCGTTCTGTCGACCGGCTTATATCGCTATCGCCGGACGCATCATTGTCGGACCGCTGGTATTAATACTGCTCCTGCTGTTCACTACCACAGATTACTTGTCGGACGCTATGGTCTTCATCAACGCTGACCAAAGTATCTTCGCGTTCACCGAGCGAGACCCGTCAATGGCGGGCGGGTGCACCGGGTGTGCAAAATCGCCATGCTCAAGAACAAGTTGATCGAGGACGTAGCGATCTCCGGAAGTAGTCCCTGATCAATTGAAGCTATTCCCCTACAGCTTAACCAATAATCAGCCTCACATCTCGCGCTCAGCACCAGCCGATGCATCGATAACGAAAAACGGAGCAACGAGCGTCGTGCAGTCTTACTTCCGCGCCTACTACGGCGGCTGTCGGATGCGTGCAGTGAATACCACGGGCGTCTTCATTGAAGACAGGTGTGAGATCTCCAAGCACAGGCTAAGCTACGGATTGATGGTGCACTCCCCTGACGGCATTCCGCTATGCAGCACGGGGGACGTCTGCATCCAGAACTAGTTCAACTCGTTGTGAGAATCGGAGCACTACATCGACCCTAACGTGGACAACCGCGTCGGAATGAATCAGAACACGTTCCGTAGTCGCTACGCCAATCGAGTTTCAATCAGTATCGTGCCCGGTCTTGTGGTGACACAACTGCGCGCTGGGCCTACCGCTGTCAGAACGGTGTCATGCAGGTTATCTACCTCGCGCAAGTCACGTATCACCTCATGTACGATTCGGACTTACATGCTTATATGCCTAGCTTTGGGACGGTTCTGTCCGTCGTGCTGGCGCTTGTGGCTTCCATCATTTCTTACACGGATAGGAAGATGGTTGTACAGGTGAAGACGAAGGTGCTGGAATCCTTCCAGCTGTCGTGGCCGTCCCGTCGCTCCTTGTCATCGCGACAGTCGCGGATAGTATGGCTGAGGAACCGGAATATGACACAAGTGGAAGAGATGGCATCAACCACCTCGAAACAAGGTCCATCCTTGCTTGACAACGTCACGAAGCAATCCGATTCTAAAATTCTAACGCTCCTCATACGGTGAAAACATATTTTTCTGGATTAATTAAGTCGATTTTTGGAACAGGAATTGACAGAAAACGTAAAATTACCGCTGCTACAAAAAATATTCCAGCTTTCGACTTGGCAGGAAACGTCTCTTCCGTCATAGGCAGGAATTCCCCGTCGTGGGCTATGAGCTCTCTCATTTCCTCCTCGTCAAATACAGGCCTTTGTGTCACTGTAAGTTCGACGAGTTGTCGGGCCATCCGTAGCGTGGGGTTTCTCAAACACCTCGTCAAATCGGACAACGGACCCGTGCAATCTCGAATTGTTATCGTCTTGATGGGCCAGCGACGTAGGGACTCGTCATGGGCAGACACGACCACGTTGAACCTGGAAATAGACAGATGCTGGAGCTCTGGACACGCCATCGACAGCGCGCAAAGGTCGATACGAATCGCCGCTGCAGCGACCAACAGGTAAATTGCTAACGAACGAAGTCCGCTAGCGACTAGCGTCAGAAACTCCATCAACACAGCAGACGTCTCGAACGTGACATGGTATAATGCCAGCGACCCGCACAATCGTTTCTCTGGGAAGACTGGTTTCTCAGAATCGGGGGTGAATTTGACGCCTTTGCCAAGTTTCGCATTGCAGATCCCGTATCCAGGGACAACGAACTTCACCCACGATACACTGTCGTTTGGGTCGTAAAGTGCTCGGCAGCGACATCCACTAGACAAAATAAAACTACTGTCCTTGTCACCATCTAGTCCGCATGGATGCAGCTTGGTTCCTGCTCGAATGTCGACAAACCCATACGCGTGGGAGCCCTTTCCATTCGAGTCCAATATTGGTTGAGGATAGTTGGTCTGCAGTACTGCGGAAATGGCCACAATGTCCGACTTCGTCACTGTACCTCGCCAAATTTTGACTGATGGTACAAGAGCGTCTGAAGCTCCGCAACAAAGCGCGTAAATCAGCCAAGACCATTGTCCAGAACCCTCGAAGAACACTTCTAAACAGGTCAGGTGCGCATCTGCAGACACTTCCGCGACTGCCGAGCAGATAGCGGTAACTAGTCTGCCTCGCACTGAGGAGGTCAAACACTTTAATCTGCCATATTCCAGTCGAATTGTATCGGGAAATGAGAAGTCGCTGCTTCTATCGGATACTGCACACATGGGGCGACCACAGACTAGTGTGGTCAGCAAAAGCCCGGCATTCATCACTTCTTGTAGCGAATCATTCCCGTGAGCATTGCTAAGGCTCAGCTCAAGATCGGATGTCGTAGTTCGAACCAATGCCAATGTCAACTCAGGGATGGCTGGACGAGTCCAGTGCAATATCTGTGCACACACGACCTCACACGGTGTGCTCGCTGAATGTGGCGACCGCCAGAAGTCCGCTGGCGTCGGTCCACCCCAAGTAGCACACAGCTGCGCAATGGGAAGGACAACGATGTCGAATTGTCTGAACAATTGACCCCGGAGTAAGCTCAATGTATCAACCGATTTGTCAGGTTTCTGACTGCCATCCACGTTTGAACGGCTTGTCCAGTAAATTGCAGCAGATCTGCGTTGAACTCGCCTTTTGCTCGACTGCTCCACTCCCATCGCCTCTAGTTTCTGAGCTGCCGCTCGAAACTCAGGCGAGTACTCCCATGGGTCATCCGGACAACCTAGCAAAGTACCCCACGAGGCTGGGGTCTGGGCGACAACGGAATTGTTGTAGACGGATGTAGCTGTTCACCCAAAGTTAAGGCATACAAGCAGCGCATCGTCGAAGACGTTGAACACAGAACGGTATTGTATTATGCACGATATCAGTGCACCGGTGCTACAAAAAACTCGTTTTCTACCATTAGCGACTCGTATCTCTCTTCCTCAAAGAAATTGGTGCTAAACTTTCCCTACATACTCTCATACAAGACAGGAATGTCCTCGGATACGTTTGACATTGTATACGACGGGATGCTCTCCACAAAAGGAATCTCAGGAGCTGTGTCAAATATTTTGCGGCGCCGCCAGAAGCGTTATTACCGCATTCTAGCTTCTGTTGGAGCAAAAGTGGAGGATCTACGACTCGAAAACAGAAGATATGACCCCCCACTTCCCCCCACGGAAGCGCAGTACATGTCTAGTCATTCATGTTTAGACGCGGAAGGACTGCGAGACTTGTGGCTAACTCACACTGACATATTGTCGCGCTTGTGTGCAGCTCAGATGCTAGATACAATATAAAGGTTTTTTTGCTTTTTTTAAATCTTTACTGAAAAAAGTAAAATTATTATTTTATAACATTTACGCTTCAGATAAAAACAAATTAATTAAAATTAAAAAATAATTGAAATAATATAAAATCCTTTTTTTTATAAATGGCAGCGTGTTTTCCGACTTGACCATTCTCAGAAGTTTTGTAGCAAGCTGAAGGTGTATGGGGCTAACTGCAGTAAGGAGCAGTCTTCAAGTATCCGCATGCTGCTGCTCGTACAAAATGAGGTAGGTCAGATAATGGGGCGAACACTGGCAAGTATATCGATCGGTTTATGCTTTTGCTGCCTGCACATGTCCCGATATCAATCGCAAGAGTGACGAATTTCTTGACCGGCGCTGGGAGTCTCTGCGCCGAGCGCAAAATTATAGTCGTAACAAGAACAATGGAGAAAAGAAATTGAAGCGGTCAAGTATTGAGCCTATTGACAGCGAAGTCCTCTTACTACCCATCCGACCAGAGCCTCGAGAATTTGTCGCAGCACCTGCCCAGCCAAACTCGAATGAGATAGTGCAAAGTTCATCAGGGAACCTCCCTTCGTCTGTTGCATCGTCAATTCCGTTAGAAGTTGAGCACATTCAGCCAGCGACCCTGCCAACAAAACCAACACGTGAGATTCTTAGCGAAGAATGCAAGGCGGCGCTGCTAGAATATGCCGCCAGCATGCCCAAAGGGACTCATAGAAAATGGGCTAATATTCATGCACTGTACTTAAAGATGAACCCGGCGGGAAAGCTCAACCAAAATGCGCTCTGCTGTCGACTCAAACAACGGAGCCGAAATTCGAAGCAGCCCAGAGAAATTAGCAGCGGCCTCATCTTGGAAACTCCAACACCAACATCATCCACATCAGTCGTCGTCCAGCGAAGTCCCGCACTCGATCAGATCGTCCTAAGCACGGAACTGCGTCAACTTGCACCGGATGAAGGCAATCAAGACAATAATGGTCCTGCGTGCGACAGTTGTCGCTCACGCAAGCGAGGCTGCAACCCAAACAGCAAGAACCCCGACTGCGAAAAGAGAAAAAA
>JAIKVD010001167.1:0-12362 GCA_024679075.1 Phytophthora uliginosa | reverse complement strand
GTCGTCCACTCACTGGGGAGATCGGACGTGGAGGCGATGCACTGCTCGTACGTGAAGTTGTGCCACCCGACGCAGTAGTCGTAGAGGAACGAGTCCATGATGAGCACGCCCGAGGTCACACCTTGGTCGTAGCCGAAGAAGAGGCCACCCAGAGCGGCGAACACGCACACGACGATGGCGTAGGTGCGCGAGCCCTCGGTCGGGACGTCATCGTCGTTGTTGTGGACGTTCACCACGACGCCGGCAGCCATTGTCAAGTGTAGAGACCGAAGCGAGGGAGCTGCAGAGCTAGAGCGCTGAGGCAAACAGGCTTGTGCGCCAGGCAGTGAATCGCGGAATGAAACGAGACACCATCGAGCAGCTCCGGCGGGGTTCTAGCTTACGTGTTGCTGTTTGGGAGAGGAGCCTCTGCGACTTGGCCAAGGTGGCAGGGTGGACGGCTGGCTCAGACGAGCTTGCTACCACAAAGCTGCTGCCGATCAAGCTCAGCGCCCTGCTCTGGATTACATATCGATGGTGACTGAGGTGGGGCACAAATCCGCGGTTACTTGAAGCTGACGCGCGGCAGCTTGAAGTTAGCAGCGACTTGGGATCACCGGGACGACGAGCTGTCCTGTGTTTGCGCACGGCGGGCGTCTCTGTCCGAAACCAGTCACTCGGCGCACCCTACCACTTGATTTATCGGGTAGCTCCATGCCAGGCGTGACACATGAGCGTGTTGCGGTAGTGTTCACGCTGTACGATAGCCATGCATGGCGCGCGCTGTGTTTTAGTATGAGTACATGCATGCGTTAATAAAGCCCTTGCTCAGCTACATACATGCATACTGCACAGCTAAAAACCTGAATCGACTTCTGAAGTTTTTCTGCTTGGGTTATTCAGTTTTGGTACAGTACTTACTGTACAGCATGGTGCACTGGCTCAGCGACCGTTGTTATGATGGGCTATCGTCGGTCTATCGAACTTGGATTCGAAGTGCGTTGCAGACTGCAAATTGCAGTACGCTCGTGGTCCACGCAAGCGCTTAACCTGCCCCCGAATGAAACATCTTAATGTTAAACCGACACCAACGGCGGCGTGATTGCGAGCAGTGCCGGTAGAGTAGAGACCGAAACGTCGTACGTTGCGACTCGAACTTCAACCTACAGTGATTCATGGATAGGCATGCACCGACTAAAAACAGGGAGTCCGACGGTTGCACCTTACAAGAAGCAAGAAACAAGAAACAAGAAAGCATCCCTACGCCAAAGGAAGTCCAGCAGCTCAGCTGTGGAAGTGGTCTTATATATGTAGAACGGCAAGCTACATATCCCTACGCCAAAGGAAGTCCAGCAGCTCAGCTGTGGAAGTGGTCTTATATATGTAGAACGGCAAGCTACAGCACTACCTGCAAAACCCATAGGTGAGGCTCTATCAACTTGAACAGGGAATAGTTGGGTACAGTGCACGTGTGGCGCGAAGTGTTTCGCGCCAAAACTAATGGACCGAGGCACTCATGCCGATGCAGCGCTTCGAGCGCCATTCCCGCATTATGCAATTTGTGCTCCCTCACCCACTCCCCGCACTCTCCTGCACCAAGCCCACCTCCACCGCTGCACTATGCTCTACGACGACTCCACTACTATACGGGTTCTTCGCGCAGCCCGTGCCGGCCAAGCCTGGCAAGACGTGGCGGCCAAAACGACGTGAACATGCGCACAGCGTATAGTTGGGTCTCCAGCGCACGTGCAAACGACGCGTGGGACGTGTCGCCGCGAAAGCCGCGTGGTGGGAGATGCAACTCGAAGATCACGGAAGCTCATGTAGACTACTTACTGGGCCTTATCAACGAGAACTGCTACCTGACCCTGGACAAGATGGTCGACGCGCTCGAAGCCCAGTTTGGACTGAGAGTGTCGCGCCAAACTGTCAAGCACCACATAGACGGCCGCATGTACACGATGAAGCAAACGCATTGAGACAACAACTACGGCAACCTGCCCCAAAACAAGATTCTGCGCCGCGACTACGTCGTCGACTTGCTCACCTACAAATCGGAAGGTAAGAAAATCTTTTTGTAGACGAAACTAACTTTAATCTGTGGTGTTCTCGACGCCGTGGTCGGAGCTTAAAAGGCAAGCGTGCGGTCGACAAGAACACGGCCAGCAAAAGCTCAAACATCCACGTCATCGCGTGCATCTCCGAGGACGGGCTGGCGTACTCGGAGAAACGCTTTGAGTCCTACATGTCGGACAGATGCAATGAGTTCATCCGGAGGATGCTGAGGCACATCGGCCAGACCACGCCCCTCGACAACATCGTACTCGTCTGTGATAATTCCCCGTGCTATACCAGCATCGAGGAGGTGTTCGAGGAAGACGAGTTCCTCGCGGCGAACCTTCTCCGCTTGGGACCGTATTCCCCCATGCTGAACCCGATCGAAAATTGCTTCTCCGCATTCAAGTCCATGGTTAAGCGTTCTTAGCGCGTCACCGCCAGGCTATCCTCTAAGTGCCGCCGCGTCTCACTATCAAAGAACACCGGGAAGGGTACCTCAAGATGGCGGCGTATCTTCTTTTGAGAGAGGCCATCACTCCCCACACCTACTACAACTGCACGTTACACACGATGAAGTTTCATGCGAGAGCCATACAGATGAAGGACATGCCGGTTTGCGAGTAAGCTAACTATAAAATCTCACATCGGCCTCTGATCAGGATTTGCTGTTTTGATCTTTTATTTTGCAGTATTGAACTTGGAATTTGCAGCTTTGAAGTTGAAAAGGTTTAGACCTCGCCATATTCGCCTTGACAAAGGAATTCCTTCTTCTCGACTTGGTCTCTCGGGATACGCTTGACAGCGATGATCTCGTCCATCTCCTAGAGCGCATTGCTGAACCAAGGATAACCGTGCTGTGCGGAACTTGCAGTGCATAACCCGTTTCTTTGGCGTGGTATCGGCGTCGAAGGAGGCCGAACCTGAGAAAATCGATATCCCGATGACCCCAAGGGCGATGAAAATAATATCAACGATCGTTGTGGGCGTTAAACCGATTGTAGTGCTTGTGCTGGGAGTCTGGAATGTCGAGCTGGTGTTGTTGCTGTTGTACCACCGGTAACTATCGTTGTCGCATGAATGATTGCCAATCGTATCCCTACTAACAGTATACCATGGAAGACTATCGTTGCTGCTGCATAAGCTGTCGTTGAACCATGTGTTGTAGCTCGCAGAACCGTTCTCGTGAAGAAATACCTTGTAATAGGTGTTGGTATGCAAATCTCTCTCACGCTACCCAAAGCAAGACCTGGGCCTTGTTGCACGATGCTGCAAGTCTCACCCGTATACCACGCCTGTATCAAGAACGGAAACCCACCGAAGAGCTCCTTGTTTTTTCCCCCAGTGAGGTGCATTCATGTCACTTAGTATTCTAACGACTAAAGCGAAGAGCTCCTTCATACCCACGACATGATCTAAGGAGCAGAGCCCTCTGCTTTTGTAGCTTGAGGAATTGGAAACCAATGACGACTCGTCATACGAGCAAGCTCGGTTGTGGCACTCCGCGCTGTAGTTGTCCAACGACACATAGAATGGGGTACTTTCGCACGTGTTGTCGTGGTAATACGCTGTAGCTGAATAGTTCATTGCAGCGAGAGCATTCCCGATGGCTTGGAGAATCACAGTTTGGAGAAGCACCGCCACAGCTAGGCGAGACATGACTTGTCGGCTCGTTGAAACTGCTCAAGTATACTCCCTCAGAAACATCCGTTTAAAGAGTTATAATAATCCATAAAAACTTATCCTACTCGGTCTAAATTATCGAGTCGGGTCATAATTAGGAGCGTAAGTGATATCGGACCGGCACTCCCGGAGGTCACCATGACTCCGGCCTAGGAAGCATTCAGCTTCACAGCTATTGGAGGCTGTATACATGAGCAATGTAGCTTCGTCTCGAGTAATATTGCTTTTATAGGTAACAACAGCAGCAAGACTAATGCCATATCGGGCCACTAGGTGGCTTGGGCAGTGCTCCGGGATGTTTTCCCGGCGTCCACTTTTGCCGTTGAAAAGCGGCAATTGTGACAGCGGCTTCACAACTCGGAGTCCCTACTGTATCCGCAAAACGGGCCAGATATAGCTAGCTTGCCACAGCAGGTAGCCCTACAGCACTACTTAAATCGGACCACTGTACTACCTAAATCGGACCAGAGTTACAAATCGGGTCGACATATCGGATCTCGGACCGTCCGTTTAGCCAAAATAGATCAAAACCACAATACTGGTATCAATATCTCAATGATAGAGGCTTTCAGTAGCACCGCAAAATGAAAACACGTAGCCAAATACACGTATCGACGATACCGACTTTTGGTACGTGTTTTTCTACAAACGGTTTCGGTGATCTGCATGGGGGAAATCTATCGTAGTACACGCTTCGCCACGCTATGAGGTAAAATCTTTCGCGATAGTTCTGGCACCCCTCGTTGAAGTCGGAGCATCGCAATACAATTCAAGGCGCGATGTGACTCACATTGTGAGCACCCAGTACGCGCACAAACCTCAAGTAAGTCAACCAATTCCTAAAAGATGGCCGCCAAAATGGACCACCCGCGCATTGTTTTCATCATCGGCGTTGCATGGAGCTCCCTGTCCAACGTCTGCGTGGTGTTTGAGTTCATGGACGGCAGCGACCTCAGGATACGTACGAGTCCTCCCAGCATCGCGTCAGCTACGATCGACCGAAGGCCACCACATCTGCCACGCGCTCACGTACCTGCCACTCGCTGTCATATCCGATAATCCACCGCGACCTCAAATCGCGCAACATTTTGCTCGACAAGGCCATGCACAGAGGCGTTGCATAGCCTTCAAGTACTTCGAGGTAGCAATAAGGCAAGAGTAGCAATAAGGCAAGAGTGGGTGTAAGAATTCACCTGGCTACTTAAAACAAATTACGGCGACAACTCATGCACATTACAAGCTCAAGGAAAATTTAGTATGTAATATTTTACGTTTTTTTGTTGTTTCTGGGTCTACATTTGCGTTTTAGGATGCCTTGGCCTCTCGATATTGTTTTTGCCTCGTATATATACTACCACCAAGTCTTCGCTAAAACAAACGTCTGTACGTCTTGATCAGCAGCTTTATTGTCGAACTGATCAATTAGGTTTCGATTGCATCTCAAGCAGCGTCCCAAGCGAATTGATTTCATTTGATCTGAACCACAAGTTTGTTCAACCAATCTTGTAGTACGAGCTACAGTAACCATGATTTCACCTATGATTCCCTGTTTCACCAAGAATGTCACTCGACAACACAGAACACTCTCCGAGTACTATTATACTACATCTACGAACAATTGATTTTCTTTCATCGACTCGGTGATCAACTCGCGTATTTTTACATTCGGCACCATCAGGTCATCCCCGTTACAAGTCATTAGAGAGTTTTCGCAGTGCGGCCTATTCCCATTCCCACATAAAATCTCCAAATCGACTCATACCCTATTAGAGGTTTTCGTGTGTGGGAATGGAAAGGTTGTCTGTTTTTTTTTGGGGGGAAACAAGACCTGTTCCCACAGATTTGAATCCAAATCCTTATGTTCTCTGGATTTGATATCCAGAGTCCATCCCAGGAGTCAAACGGGGGGGCTGATACCAACATAATACATATCTTACGTAATCCGATATTAGTTTTGCGTGAAATACATACGTTATAGCCTCTATGATAGAATAACCTCTATCGAAAAACTATTGTAATAGTATGTTGACCCATCCGCTGAATATTAGGACAAACTACCCATGATAAATAGTATTCGGTAGAAAGAAATAATGACTTTCACATTTAATATTATCTAGCCGTGAAACCAAATATCACCTTGATAAATGATTTATCTACTCTACTTGGACTCCACTCGGGCAACATTGCAGGTCGGATGGGTTCAGGTTTACAAACCCAATCCAAGACTCGAGCTATTGTGAATTCCGGCTAAATTTAGAAACCCCGAGCGGTTCTTAACAAGTCATTAGCTGAACAGGCGAGCATCCACATGTCATGGCTACACTTGTACTTAGTAGAACTTGTATACGCCAGAGTATACGCGGGGCGATTGGCCGGCGATTGGGCTCGGTCGATTCAACCCATACATTTAGTTTATTAGAAAGGTAGCACCAGGTTGGGAAGTGGAAGAAGAACGAGTCTAACGAAGCTCTCGCTAGGCATAACCTTCTGGGTAAAGCAGTACGAGTATCTCCGACGCATAACCGATGAATAAATCATGGCACAGCAGCTTGGAAGCTCGTGTGTGAAGACGCCGGTTTAAAGATTTTGAAATCGCCGGAATAAGCTTTAATCCGTCCAAACCGGTGAACGCCGGTTTTTAGGCAGCCTGATTTAATGCCATACCACCATTCGACGAATGGTGGTCTCCATTTTGAAATCAGTACAGAATGGATAGAAATGTGAATAATTACGCCCGATCGGGGTGGCAAAAGAAAAGAATACTGACGAAGGCGTAGTTTATGCAGGTGTGGCATTCTCTAGCTTTTTAAGCACCGGTACCACAATCAGCTTCTGATTGTTCGAGCCGCCTGAACCGGAAATGGCTTACAAAAATGCATTATGCCCAGCGGCATCAGCTTCCGTTATAGCGGGTCACCATTTAATGGGGATCTCACATGCGGTTTTATCGTAAAAGTGAGTTGTAGTGCTCGCAGCGGTATACTCTTATCTGATGTATAGTTCTACTCAAAACTGGCCGGGGCGATTATATGTAATACATTATTGACCAATCAGAGAATGTCCAATTTCGACTAATAGGAGGACAGCAACGATAAAGTGAAGCGGAAGCCGCCTTGAGCGATCGTGAGGCCAATCTAACGTTCAGAACTGCGAAAAGACTGCGGAAATGCGCGTAGGGTCCGATTGGGATGGCGCGCTCGACCGGGGCTTTGTCTGTTCTCACTGGTTGCTACCAAAACGTGTTATTTTTTATTCCGGCGTTTTCCAGTTTTTTAAACCGGCGTTCGTGCTGTCGTCAGGGCAAAATGCCGGTTTTTAGGCGGCCTGCATTTAACGATTAAATGACATAGCAAAATTTGATTTCAGCGCCATTCGACTACTTCATTGGTCAAAACGTTCGAAAAGGTGTCGCATGTATTTGTTTTGTAAATCCAGAGCTGTTCCGTGCGAAGTCGCGGCTTTGTATACCTCTTAGATTTTATCGATGCGTGGGGAAAGTTGCGAAAATTCTCTATTATTACCTTGGTCTGCAGCAGTCTCTGCAACTACGAATTCCTTGGTAAGACCGATGTTCTGGAACTTCGTGGTTAAAACTGTGCTGCCTAGCATACGACGAAATCACAGCAACAGGACCCCCTCAATAGCAAGTGCTGCCGGGCGGGTCTGCATACCGCATTGGATGTGTCGCAGCTCCCAGGCCCTCGACTCTACGAATTCCATGCCGCTTCACCATGACGAATCGACCTCAAGACCACGTCCCTCCGGTTTTAGACGTCTCTCGAAAGCCTTCTCGTACTCGATGATGATTAGTGGCCATCTATTTGATGTTTATGTGTTTTTTTCTATAGAAGCCTTTTGATAGTATAAAAGATGTGACTTGATGTCATTCATCTGTCGTGCTGGAGTTGCCTTTGGTTGATCTTGTAGCGTGAATTTTGTTAAGTATTTTTGCATCGGGTCTGGGGTCGTGCTGTGTTGTTGCAGGTGGAATTGTCGTGCCTTGTTTGCTTTTGCCAGTGTCCTAACTGCTTCCAGGTCGGCTTTCGCTGGTGTGCTCCATTGAACAACGAAGAAACGCTGTAACGCTTGGTCCAATTCTTGGATGGGGCTGCCGCTCGTCGTTGGCTGTGGCTTCGCACTGAGAGCCTTCTGAATTGTTTTATCCACGCTGTCAATTCGGAGGTACGTATTTGCTGCGTCTCCGATTTTCTTGAAGTCCTGGAGGCCATTGTCCAGAATTTTCACTGCGTTGGCTTGTCTGGTACCTCGAGTTTGGAACCTGACGCTTGATGCTGCCACTCCGTGCCATTTCCTATCTGCTTCCTCTTGTAGTAAAATCCATCCCCCATTCACTTGTTCCTCGGTGCATATGTGGTATTGAAGTCGCCATTTAGAGAGAGTTTGGACTGGGTGTGTCGGATCGATGGTCGCCAGTTGGTGAGACGGGTGCAGCATCAGCTTGCTTGACAGTTGCTGCAAGTCGTGGCCTCAACTTGGTGTGCTGTTCGATCGACCACGTTCTGAAAAGGCTTTATCACTGTCCTTTTTCGTACTGGTATTAATGTACTTAGTACAATAAGTACATTGACTTCAACCAGAGTACATGTACGTGATTCATAGGCGCAGCAGTGCGCGACTTCGGGAGTAGCTAATCGATTAAAACGCAATAAATACAAATAAATTGGCTTCAACCGTTCTGCAGCGTTGGTACTTTTCCCGCCGGCTACGTTGTGCATATGCGGTAGGTATTGAAGTCGCCATTTAGAGAGAGTTTGGACTGGGTGTGTCGGATCGATGGTCACCATAAAGCTATGACAAATGCTAAGACAGAGGCCTTGAATTCAGTTTTTCTCATTTCTTTTCCACGCGCTTGCTATTGCCATTACTTGGTACGTTCCTGCTGCTTGGATGGCCGCTTGGGTTTCCTGCACCGAAATCTCTTCGTTCTCGAAAACTACTTTGTTGCGGAGTCTCCATAACATCACAGCAGTTGTAGTTGTCCAGATTCTCCACAGTGTGTTCATCGCTGTCGTGTGGTGCGGTGTCCATCGGGTGATACATTGTTGAGCTACTGCTAAAAATTCTGTCGAAATTGGGGGGGGGGGCTGCCCTTGACGCTACCGCCTCTTCTAAGTTTTGACGTTGTTCGTCGCTGTTTGTTGTTCCGGTCCACTTGTCGATCCATTGTGCCCACGCTGCCTGTGCATGTTTACAATTCCATCTTATGTGGTCGATCGTCTCATTCACACAGGAACAACCTTCGCGTTGACATCCTTGATTTGTTTCTCGTCCAGTTTGCCAGAGATTGAGTGTTCCAATCGCCATTCTGTAGAGAGTCCAGTTCTGAAAGTCTGTAAAAAGTCCTCGTCGGTCCCACAGATTATTGGGGCTCTGGGTGAGTGCTGCTTTCCCCCATTTTGAGTGTTCTGCTCTGTTGGTGATTTTGTCGATAATAGGTTGGAGCTTCAGATCTTGTGTTCTGCGAAAGTATTTTGACCGCTGTCGTCGTAAATGTGTCTGGATGTTGTTTGCCGTTGTTGTTACGTTCGCTGTCCACGGGTAAAGTGCTGTTTCTGGGTCCGATTCAAACACTAGTCCTATCACTCGTTGCTACGCTCAAAGTTCCTCATGATCCTTGGAATTGGTGTATAATTCTGCTGTCCATGCTATTCTCCATGTCCACCCATCTTGGTTCAGTTCTAGTCAGAGCACTGGGTGTGAGTCCTGATCGTTTTTGAAGTTTGCGATGATGCTGCCCTCTAGTACTACATCAATTTCCCATTGTAGCTGATGTTGGAGCTCTGGTAATGAAATTAGTTTGACCGCCGTCTGCTCCAATTCCCACAGGTTCCACGGTAGGCTGAGCAGTATGTATGTGCACCAGTGTTTTACACTCTCCTCCTGTCGACCTCTGATCGTTGTTTCTCGAAGTGTTGGTCTGATTGTAATACTGTGTTCCTCGATATCTTGCAAGTACTCCATATCTTGCACCTCAATGCCCTCGATCCTATACTCTGGTATCAGTGGGAAGCCCTTCTTTTTCAATGGCTTGCCCTTGTTGTCCACTACGCACGCATTGTCATTCCATGGTGATGCTAGTAGAAAGGCTGCTTGGTCCGGTAGTGTAGCTGATCTGGTTACTTTAGTTGATCTGAAGTATATCGTGTTTTCGTCGATCCAGTGATTGGATGTAGTAGCTGCGCCAGATGCTATCGTCTGAGTTAATTTTTGTTGTTGTTCTTCAGTCATTATGAATTGTTGCGAGTGTGCTTCCCACAATTCGAGTTTCCCCAATGCTTGAGCTGAGATCCGTGGTAATCCATGTCGTTCTCGTAGTTTGTTGTCGATCATCTGCTCTGTTGTCGGTCTGAATGCACAACATAGATCATCTGTTGGTTGTCTTGGGTGCACTAGAGCATGCCACGCTTCCGTGTATGCGTCCGCTGGTGTGTTGATCCATTTTTCAGCTAGGTTGCTCCTCGTTGCTTTGAGAGCTCGCTCGATGTCCTGTAATCCGAGGCCTCCTGCTGTCCTAGGTGTGAAGAGTAGAGCTGAGTTGATTTTGTGTTTGCTGGGTTCTGTGCTCGCTGATGAGTTCCAGATAAATTGTTTCTGCATGTTCACGAGTCTGTTGAGGACTGTTTTTGGTAGTACAAAATGTTTACCAGTGTATAGTATAGCCGGAAGCGCTACAGCGTTGAAGAGTGTGATTCGTTGCATTACTGAGTTGCTCACCGTGGTTGCAATCCTAAGACGTCGTTGTATTTTTTCAATTCGTATGTTCCAATTCTCCATCGTTGCATCCGAGTTCCCAATCCAATATCCAAGATATGTAGTTGTCTCTGTCGGTTGCAATACAGGGCATCCGTGCCATTTAGTTGGTGCTCCAGCCGTATTTATTCCGATTAGGATACTTTTTTGAGGCTGTACTTGCAATCCCGATAATTCACCAAATATTTTCAGTATGTTCTGAACGATCTCGATATCCCTCGCCGACTTCATGTACACTGTACTATCATCTACAAATGCCGAAAATTTGTGATGAAGTGTCGTATTGCCAGGGATGATAATTCCTGCTAGCTGGGGGTACTGGTTAATTGCTCGACTTAACGTGTCCACAATCAATATGAAAAGGAGTGGTGCTAGCGGGCACCCTTGACGGATGCCTGATTCTACGGTCCATTTTGTTGATAATTGACCATTTACCAGAAAACTGGCCGTCGTTCCATTGTGAAGTCGTTGTATCACCGCAATAATTTTTTCAGAGAATCCATATCGGCGCAGGACCATTAGTAAAAAGGTACGGTCGAGCGTATCGTAGGCTTTTCGTAGGTCTAGGCATAGTACTGCCCCTAGGTCAGCCCATGCTTTGGTTGGATTGTGTTCGCTTTCTGCTAATATCGCCCGTAGCATGGTGATGGTCTTGTCGATGGTTCGCCCTCGGACAAAGCCTTGCTGAGCTGCACTAATTAGTTTTGGTAGAAAGTGATGTAAGCGTTCCGCTAAAATACGTCCAAAAATTTTGTATGCCGTGTTGAGGAGGGCTATCGATCTGTAGTCCATTGCCTCCACTGAGTCACCCTTTTTCCGAAGTGGGACTACGGTAGCGTCAAGAAACGTTTGTGGTACCTCGCCCTCTCCATCCAGTATTGCGTTAAAAAGTTTAGTGAGTCCCGGGACAAGTTCATTTTGAAAATCTTTGTAAAAATCATGGTTGAGCCCCGTTGTTCCGGCAGTCTTGTTCCGACTTAGGTGTTCGATCGCCATTCCGGTTTCTCCTTCCAAGATTGGCGCCACTAGTTTTTCTGCCTCTGCTGGTGTAAGTTTCTGGTCATCTGGGATTGTTACGAATTGTTGAAACTTCGTTTCTCTGCTGTTTGGCTCTACTTTTGCGTGGGATTGTCCAAAGATATGGCTCCATTCCGATGCCATTCGTTCTTCCACGGGGTAGTCGTCGTTGTAAAAGTGTCCGGGGGATGGGTTAATTGCCGTGATAGTCTGGTCTCGTTGCCAGTCCGAGTTTCGTTTGAAAAAAATGACGTGTGTTGTCAGGTGTTGTTTGTAAGTTTCGTGCGAAAGACCTTGCAGCTCTATTTCTTGCGGTTTTTCTGTCGGCTTCATGGATCTCTGCTCTGGATCGAAAGACCTTGCAGCTCTATTTCTTGCGGTTTTTCTGTCGGCTTCATGGATCTCTGCTCTGGATGTTCTTAGAATTCTTGTAGATGCCCGTAGATTTTCAAAGTATCTGCGGCTTTGTCGTACATCATCTCTTTTTATTTGTTGAAGTAGCTGGTGTATTTCTTCTGTAGCTTGATCCCACATCTCAACGACGTTTGTTGCTTGTTCAAATCGGTCCATTATCTCTGCTAGACCTGTTGCAATGGCTTGTCTAACGCGTGTAGGTCGACCCGTGTGAATGGGATAGTGGATTTGTGGTTTTCTGGATCGCGTAGTCTGCTTTCCAGTAGATAGTTCGAGTCGTACTTCTCTGTGATCCGAATCATGAGCTGCAGCTATTACATCTACCCATTGCACCGCTGTGAAGGGGTCCCCTTTCACGTAGAAGCGGTCTAGTCTGCTAGCCCCATCTTGGGTCCAACATGTGTAAAAATGTAGCGGGTCATGGTCTTCTTCATCGTCATCTA